>JANWGL010000783.1:4081-22470 GCA_025200755.1 Ceratobasidium sp. C01
TTTATTCTTTTTTTTTTAACTAACCAAAACAAAATGAAAATTAACATACGGATAGAAAACAAATTGGCCTGTTGCTTACTTTGGGAGTAAGATCTTGTTCGTTCGAATCGAACCTGTCCGAAAGTTAAGTGGACTTGTAACAGTTAACGACAAATCGACAAGTGTTTACACAAACATCCCGACACCATACGCGATTCTTTGAATCGCTAGTGTTCTGTTTTTATAAAATAAAAACAGAACATGGCTAGCAAGTCCTTAAGGACTTGCGTATGCGGTTGTTCTGTATCAACCCTTTCTTCATACGCGATTCTTTGAATCGCTAGACTAGCAAGTCCATAAGGACTTGCGTATGTTGATTGGGTTGCCCTTTCCACGGCTAGTTAGAATTAAACTGGCCAAGCTTTGCTAGGCAAGTTTAATTCTATGTGGCCGATTTATCTGTGATAAATCGATCGCTAGTTAATTTCTTAATCTAAAGATTAAGAAATTAACAACAAGCGAGGTAGGGTTATATAAAACAGAACAAGGGCCAATGGTCCGTAATATGTTAAACCTTCTGATCATTGTTTATAAAATATCAACAATGACACAGAAGGTAAAACATACGCTGGAATCTCCGATTCAGCGTCCCTAATTTACCATGGGTTGTTCTGTTTTTATATATAAAAACAGAACAAGAGTCAGCTTGCTGACTGATCCATAGATAAATTGGGATTAAAGAAAGTTGGTGTATAAGCAAAAATTCCTCTTCTTCCCATAAATGGGTAGAAACGGAACACATGGCTCTAAAGGCATAGATCCGAGTTGTTAGACAACTCGGGCCCTCGAAAAACCTGTATTACATTAAGTATTACGGTTTTTCGACACTTCAGCTACCTGTTAACCGCGCGCCGATCATGTTTCTTGACGTGTTCTGTTTAATTTTATAATACAGAACAAGACCTTTCGCCTCTTCCCTATTATCTACCCTCGCTAGGGCGTAGCCTGTTTACGATTAATCGTAAACAGGCTACTTCTAAAGCGAGGCCAATTTTTCTACGGATCAGTCAGCAAGCTGACTGACCCATGAAAAATTTGGGACGCTGAATCGTAGATTCCAGCGAACGGGGAGACTTAATTGGGTTTTTTATCCCATACGGGATAAAAACCCAATAAGGGAAAGGCCGATTTTAAGCTAAAGCTTTTAAATCGCCAAGCCTTCTTACTGGTCCGGCAAAGGGAAATTGGGAAAATTGAAAATAAACAAAGATATTTTGTTTAGGCTTAAGTCGAAAATATAATTATATATACAAGTTACAACTATGTTACAATTATTATTAATAGTACTTTACTTGGGGCACTTTATCTTATTGACGTTTATATTCAGCCAATTGGATTTGGTTTAGTTAACTTTAGTGAACTATTCAACCTTTTTTTGTGCATGCACAAAAAAGTTATGCTAACATGCCTGTTAGCGGTACCTGGTTGCTCCGCGTGATGAGAAAGCATCACGCCGGTTAACAAAACTGGTCGAACCCCAAGAAAAAGAAGCCTTTTCACTGAGCCCGGAATTGAAAGACATTTTAATTGGCCTTCTGTTGGGTTTTGGTTATAAATACCCGCTACTCTGACAAGAGTAGCCGGTATTTAAACCAAAACTTGTTAATTTATAATTCTGAATCAGAATTATAAATTAACTAGTGCAGATCTTTTTCATGGGTCCGATTTATCTTAAATAAATCGGATCCCAGAAAATCATTTCCATGGGTCCGCTTTATCTTTGATAAAGCGGGTCCTTAGGAAATGATCCTGACGGAAGAGCCTAAAGGCTCAAATGGGGGGCGCCTAAACCTCATCTGGATCTTCGATCCGATGAGGAAGGGTAAAACCCTTTAGGTGTACCCCCCATTTTTAGGAGTGAACAGCCACATAAAGTTCTTTTAGAACTTTAGAGGCTGTACACTCAACCTTGTTTCCCGTATGGGAAACAAGTTATCAGCTTTTTATCCACAAATGAAATTTGTGGATAAAAAGACCTTTATGCTGAAAAACAAAAAGCTTCTCAAAATGCAAGATTACAGTTTAAACAAGGTACTGCTCACATAGATTATCTAGATCATTTATATGGTCCGTAAGGATCATTTCCTAAGGATCGGCTTTATCCAAGATAAAGCCGACCCATGGAAATGATTTATTTAAAGAATATTGTGGTTCAAAACCCAAAATAACTTCTTGGTTTGACAGTAGACCTAATAGAAATAAAGAATATAGTTCTATAAAATTTGCGCCTCGCTTTAGAAGTAGCCTGTTTACGATTAATCGTAAACAGGCTACGCCCTAGCGAGGGTATGTTCTGTTTTTATAAAAACAGTGCAAGAGTTATTAATAGTTAACTCTTTAGCCTATTGGCAGTGCGATGATGGAACTTTAGATAAAACAAATCAAACAGTTATTCTTTGTACAGATTGTTTTACTTTAGAAGAAGTCGAACTATTAATCAATGTTTTAAATGACAAATGGAAATCATTTCCATGGGTCCGCTTTATCTTTGATAAAGCGGATCCTTAGGAAATGATCCTTACGAATTAGAATGTTACAAAAAAAAACTAAAAATGGAGGTTATAGAATTGTTATACCACGAAGATCATTAGCTATTTTACAATCCTTATTAGGACCCATAATGCCTCTTATGATGCGACATAAAATAGGTTTGTAGTCGCTCTCAAAATTTTTAATATTTATCCTTTTTTTTTTAGTTTTTTTATTTAATTCAACCCAATCTTCATACGCGATTCTTTGAATCGCTAGACTAGCAAGTCCATAAGGACTTGCGTATGTTGATTGGGTTGCCCTTCCCTCGTTAGTTAGAATTAAACTGGCCAAGCTTTGCTAGGCAAGTTTAATTCTATGTGGTCGATTTATCTTTGATAAATCGGTCGCCAACGAGGTAGGGATATATTCTATCAACCCCCTTCATCCACAAGATTTGTTTCTTGTTCTTTTCCGGGCCCCCTCCGAGGTTGTTCAACCTCTGACGGGTCCGGACCCAACACAGGTTAAGGCTGCAACAGCAGCCTGCCAACCTGTGTAGGGGCCAAATATAAATTTTTCTATGTTAAACGTACTTACTTTTGAGAGATTCAAACTTGCCTCATCGGATCGAAGATCCAGATGAGGTTAAATAACCACAACTGTTGGTCTGTTTTGATTTCCCGGCCCTCTTCCCGTTAATAGGGAAGAGTAGCCGGGAGTATCCAAACAGACCATTCGTTGTGGTTACCTCCACTCGGCTAGGGCCGGATTTATATTCAATAAATCCGGTCGCAGCGAGTGGGAGTCTTTTTCAAGGGTCCGATTTATCTTAAATAAATCGGATCCTCGAAAAAGAGCCTAAAGGCTTATAGATCTTTCACCCCTTGGGTATTTTGTCTCGGCTTAAGTCGAAAATATATACAATTTACAACTATGTTACAATTATTATTAATAGTGCCTTTACTAGGGGCTGCGGCCCTTTTACCCTTCTCAACTACCGCACAAAGTGCGGCTAATTTGGCTGGAAATAAATCAAATTCATCATTTATCGAATCTTTAGGCCTTAATTCAGAAGCAAGAATGAAACAAGTAGCTCTATTTGCTTCTCTAGTTAACTTTATCATCTCAATGGTACTTTGGGCTCAATTTGATTCAAGTGTTAGTCATTATCAATTTCAAGAAGAATTCACACAAATTAGTTTTTGCCATTTACACTTAGGTATCGATGGTATCTCCCTATATTTTGTTCTTCTGACAACCTTTATTACACCTATTTGTATCTTATCTAATTGGCATGATATTAAAGTCGGATTAAAATACTTCTTAATTGCTTTCTTAGTGTTAGAAACTCTACAAATAGCAGTTTTCGTGGTATTAGATCTACTATTGTTCTATATCTTCTTCGAAAGTGTATTAATTCCTTTATTCCTAATTGTTGGAATTTGGGGAGCAAGTGAAGCTAGAATCAGAGCGGCTTTCTTATTATTCCTTTATACTTTAGCTGGATCTCTATTCATGTTATTGGCTATAATGGTAATATATTATAATGTGGGTTCTACAGATTTCACTATTCTTTCTTTACATAACATAAGTCTAGAGAGCCAAAAATTGCTATGGTTGGGTATCTTCTTAGCAATTGCTGTTAAAACTCCATTATTCCCTTTCCACATATGGCTTGGTGAAGCTCACTCTACTGCACCTTTAGCAGGAAGTATTTTACTAGCTGCTGTAATCCTAAAATTAGCTACATATGGTTACTTAAGAGTATTATTACCTATGTTCCCAGATGCTACTAATTATTTCTCACCGTTGGTTCAAACTATCGCAGTTATAACTTTAGTATATGCTTCATTAGCAACAATAAGACAAGTTGATACTAAAAAAATAGTAGCTTATTCGTCAATTGGACACCAAGCTGTTGTAGTACTAGGATTATTCTCTAATACAATACAAGGAATTGAAGGTGCGATTTTGTTAAGTATTGCTCATGGATTTGCCTCACCAGGTCTATTCATTTGCGTAGGTGGTGTTCTTTATAACAGATACCACACTAGAGTTATTGCGTATTACAGAGGATTGGCTCTAACAATGCCCGTATTCACAATACTTTTCTTCTTGTTCACAATGTCTAACTCTGGAGTACCACTAACTCTTAACTGGATTGGTGAATTTATGTCTCTGGCGGGAATGTGGGACCGATCTCCAATAATTTCAGCATTAGGTGCTACTGGTATTTTATTCTCTGCCTGTTACAGTTTCTGGCTTTACAATAGAATCTCTTATGGTTCACATAGCCCGTATTTAACTGTAACTAATGATGTAAGTCGAAGAGAATTTATTCTTTTAATTAGTTTAATAATACCTATTTTTATATTCGGACTATTCCCAAATATAATTCTGGACTCACTCCATGTAAGTGTGACTTCATTACTTTATAATATAACAACAACAACCCCCTCCCCCGATTTAGACACCTTCTGGTACATTGTTTATATAAAATATAAACAATGACGCAGAAGGTAGAACGTATTGTTAATTAAAATTAACAATACGTTCTATAGCGGGGTTTTTTGTGTAACACAAAAACCTCGCTTTGCTAACGCAAAGATTATACTCGCTGGAATCTACGATTCAGCGTCCCTAATTTATCATGGGTTGTTCTGTTTTTATATATAAAAACAGAACAAGAGTCAGCTTGCTGACTGATCCCCAGATAAATTGGGATTATTAAGTTTTGTTCCTCTACTTAGTATTAAATCAGAAAATCATTTCCATGGGTCCGCTTTATCTTTGATAAAGCGGATCCTTAGGAAATGATCCTTACGGATCAACATAAGGATTTATTAAGCGAGGATCAATTTAACGAGTGGTTCAGGGGTTTTGCAGATGGTGAGTCTTGTTTTTCAATTGCACAAAAATCAAATAAGCCTTTTTCTTTCGAATTTGTATTTAGAATAGAATTGCATCGAGATGATAGCCCTCTTCTTGAATATTTTAAAAATCGTCTTGGAATAGGTAGTCTCAATCCTTCTCTCGATTCTTGTACTTGGAGAGTTTCTGCACAAAAAGATATACTAAAAATAATCCATTTTCATGGGTTGTTCTGTTTTTATATATAAAAACAGAACAACGGTCAGCTTGCTGACCGATCCTTAGAAAATCATTTCCATGGGTCGGCTTTATCTTGGATAAAGCCGATCCTTAGGAAATGATCCTGACGGATGGCCCTACGGGTTACCCTAAAGGTAAATTAAATCTTTTTCATGGGTCCGATTTATCTTAAATAAATCGGATCCTCAGAAAATCATTTCCATGGGTCCGCTTTATCTTTGATAAAGCGGGTCCTTAGGAAATGATCCTTACGGAAGAGCCCAAAGGCCTTAGGTTGATTTTATCATGGGTCAAGTCATCTTTGCTGACTGATCCCTAGATAAAATAGGTTTACGATTAATCGTAAACCGGCTACTCTAAGGCGAGGAGAACTTTTTAATAAGCATCCTTTGAATACTACTAAACAACTTAACTTTTCAGATTGGCTTTTTTTGTTAACTCCGTTAACAAAAAAGTTGTTAATTTCTATTCTTAAGAATAGAAATTAACTACAGTAGTTAATTTAACTTAAGTTAAATTAATACCCTCGCTAGGGCGTAGCCTGTTTACGTTTAAACGTAAACAGGCTTCTTCTAAAGCGAGGCAACTTTTTATCTTTACATTTCTTTGAAGGATAAGAACCTAAATATAGAGGAAAAAGAGAAAATTAAAGCACAAATACGCTGGAATCTTCGATTCAGCGTCCCTAATTTTTCATGGGTTGTTCTGTTTTTATATATAAAAACAGAACAACAGTCAGCTTGCTTACTGATCCGTAGAAAAATTGGGATTTTATTCTAAACCCCTTCAATAGTGGCAAAAATTTAAAATTTGGCTCCGCCCAGAAATTTGCTTTGCGTCCTCTTGGTTTATATTTAGATAAACCTTGAAGAGTTTTTGTTTTGGGAGCCTAAAATGGGGGGCGCCTAAACCTCATCTGGATCTTCGATCCGATGAGGAAGGGTAAAACCCTTTAGGTGTTCCCCCCATTTTTAAGAGTGAACAGCCACATAAAGTTCTTTTAGAACTTTAGAGGCTGTACACTCAACCTATCCCTCTACCTGGTTTAACTTAAAAAAGTTCAATCGGAAGAGTGGATAGGTTAGTTGCTCGAGTAGAAGATTTACGATTAATCGTAAATCACCTCGCTTTAGAGGAAGCCTGTTTACGTTTAAACGTAAACAGGCTACACCCTAGCGAGGGTATCAACCTAAGCTGATATAATTCAGCTGGCCCATACGTGTTCTGTTTGATACTTTCCCTCTTCCCGTTAATAGGGAAGAGAGGAAAGAGGAATAAAACAGAACAAGCCAATAAAATTGGCATATGGGCCCGAGCCCCGGTTTATTTATTTGTGTAGGGGGGATTCTTTATAACAGATACCATACTAGAACTATTGTATACTACAGAGGTATGGCTTTAATTATGCCAGTCTTTACTATCCTCCCAATTTTTTCTACGGATCAGTCAGCAAGCTGACTGTTGTTCTGTTTTTATATATAAAAACAGAACAACCCATGAAAAATTAGGGACGCTGAATCGAAGATTCCAGCGGTAAGGATCATTTCCTAAGGATCCGCTTTATCAAAGATAAAGCGGACCCATGGAAATGATTTTCTACCCATGAAAAATTAGGGACGCTGAATCGAAGATTCCAGCGTATTCTTCCTATTTACTATCTTTAATGCAGCTGAACCCCACAAAAGCTTCGCTTGCGTGGGGTGCAGCTACCCCCCACTCAAGGACTTTGTCCTTTACGTGGGGGTCAGCTGTACCATTAAGTTTAAACTGGGCAGGTTAATTCTTAGCCCTAGTGGGAGCATTCCAAAGAAGTCCAGTAATTGGTGCTTTAGGTTTTGGTTATAAATACCGGCTACTCTGACAAGAGTAGCCGGTATTTAAACCAAAGATAACCTTGTTTCCCGTATGGGAAACAAGTTATCAGCTTTTTATCCACAAATGAAATTTGTGGATAAAAAGTTAGTGGTATTGTTTTAAGTGCGTGCTATTCTATATGGTTGTATAACAGAATTTCATATGGATCGTTCTCACCTTATCTTACACCTACAAACAACCCAATCTTCATACGCGATTCTTTGAATCGCTAGACTAGCAAGTCCATAAGGACTTGCGTATGTTGATTGGGTTGCCCTCACTCGGCTAGGGATAACCCCCTGTCCTTAAGGATCATTTCCTAAGGATCCGCTTTATCAAAGATAAAGCGGACCCATGGAAATGAAGTGCACCTGTTTACGGAGCCTTCCCCTAAGTTAGCCTCTAATTTAAATTAGAGGATAATTTGGGGACAGGGGGGTTATCCCTAGGACTTAACCTATCCCTCTTATGGATTAACTTAAAAGTTAATCTGGAAGAGTGGATAGGTTAAAACCTGCCTCATCGGATCGAAGATCCAGATGAGGTTCAAAAGTTCATAGATTTTTTAAGGTCTGAACCTAACCCTCTTCTCTCAGGGAAGAGTGGTTAGGTTATGAGGGATAAAAGAAGAGTATTAAGTTTTCACAAAAAAAAACAAAAATAAATAAATTTAGACCTAAAAAAAACACATTTGTGTTAGGCGAGAAAGTGTATTGGTAGCACAGTAGTCTCATGAACTGCTAGTTTAGGTTCGATTCCTGATGTCGCCAGCTCCAAAAATAACATAAAATATTTGCAAAAATTTTTGTCGAAAAAAAAAAAATAAACATTTTTCGGACATGTGTATTACCTTCTGTGTCATTGTTGATATTTTATATAAACAATGTACCAGAAGGTAATACACGCTGGAATCTTCGATTCAGCGTCCCTAATTTTTCATGGGTTGTTCTGTTTTTATATATAAAAACAGAACAACAGTCAGCTTGCTTACTGATCCGTAGAAAAAATGGGATTAATGTATTACCCTTATGATCATCGAAGATGATCCATAAGGGCATTACATGTCTTTTGATTTTTTTTATAAAATTGATTATTTTTATTAAAAAAAAATCCTCTACCCTTTCCCCTGTGCCGGCATTGTTATTGGGTTTTTTTATGCTGCCTGGCCACTCTTCCCTATTAACGGGAAGAGGGCCAGGCAACTTTGTTATAAAAAGTTTATTTAAAATAAACTTTTATCCCTCATAACCTAACCACTCTTCCAGATTAACTTTTAAGTTAATCCATAAGAGGGACAGGTGCACTTCATTTCCATGGGTCCGCTTTATCTTTGATAAAGCGGATCCTTAGGAAATGATCCTTAAGGACAGAGGGTTATTTTAACCGCTTTTGGCAGTTAAAATAAAAGCCAATTACTCATACATTCAATTAATGTTGAGCACGCCCTCGTCAGTTAGAATTAAACTGGCCAAGCTTTGCTAGGCAAGTTTAATTCTATGTGGCCGATTTCTTTAAGAAACCGATCGCAGACGAGGACGTGGAAGAGTTGAAATATAAAAAATAAAAAGCTTTCTAGTCCGTTACAAGAACAAGTCCACCTCTTCCCATTAATGTATGCCCTTATGGATCCTCTTCGATGATCATAAGGGTAATACATTAATGGGAAGAGGCAAAAAGGACCAATGGGGGGCGCCTAAACCTCATCTGGATCTTCGATCCGATGAGGAAGGGTAAAACCCTTTAGGTGTACCCCCATATGGGAACCATACGGGGACGACATGAAGAGATGAAATATAAAAGTCGAGGTCTTTTAGTATAATGGTTAATACTGCCGCCCTTCACGCGGCCAATGCCAGTTCGATTCTGGTAGAGGCTATTCCACTTAAATTCTCTTTCCCGAGCCTAAAATGGGGGGCGCCTAAACCTCATCTGGATCTTCGATCCGATGAGGAAGGGTAAAACCCTTTAGGTGTTCCCCCCATTTTTAAGAGTGAACAGCCACATAAAGTTCTTTTAGAACTTTAGAGGCTGTACACTCAACCTATCCCTCTTATGGTTTAACTTAAAAAAAGGTTCAACCGGAAGAGTGGACAGGTTAGTTGCACGAGTAGATGATTTACGATTAATCGAAAATCACCTCGCTTTAGAGGAAGCCTGTTTACGTTTAAACGTAAACAGGCTACACCCTAGCGAGGGTATCAACCTAAGCTTAATTATATCAGCCTTTAGGCTCTTCCGTAAGGATCATTTCCTAAGGATCCGCTTTATCAAAGATAAAGCGGACCCATGGAAATGATTTTCTAGGATCCGATTTATTTAAGATAAATCGGACCCATGAAAAAGATGTAGTTTCATCATTTTTCCTTACATTTTTAAATGTTTAAAAGAGATGAATATTCAAATATTTCATGAAATGCTATTTTATCAAATTTTGTTTATTTATCCTATTTTTATTATTTAAGTTTTTCTAGATGTAATAAACTTAATTTTCTAATTAAATTAAAAATGTTAAAAAAATTCCTTAAATATGTTACAATAGAAACTCCAATTTATGAAATCATAAAATTCCTTTTTCAGCCTATTAAAAAGAATATTATTTATTTACGGAAAATATGGAATGAGTCCTCGAATGAGTGAGGGAATTGTAGAAACTCCTGAAATGACATTTAATAATACAAGTTTACCTGATGATTTTATTCCGATAAATGAAAACAACAAGTCCACCTCTTCCCTATCAGCCCTCGCATGGTCGCTTTATAAACCTTTTTCCTCTTCCCTTTAATGTATGCCCTTATGGATCATCTTCGATGATCATAAGGGTAATACGAAGAGGCAAAAAGGACCAATGGGGGGCGCCTAAACCTCATCTGGATCTTCGATCCGATGAGGAAGGGTAAAACCCTTTAGGTGTACCCCCATATGGGAACCATACGGGGACGACATGAAGAGATGAAATAGCGAACATGCTGAAATTGGTAGCCAGTCTTTTGTTAAGTAAAAGTGGAGTAGATCCGTAAGAGTTCAAGTCTCTTTGTTCGTATTAATTTTTATATTTATAAAAATAAAATTATTGTTACAATAATCGCGTAAAATTAAGGATTAAATCATATAGCGTCTTTGCCGCTATATGTTTTAATCCCCTTAACCCCACCAGGTGGAAAGGGCAGCCGCCTCGAACTGAACAGTAATGCTCAGTTCGAGAGTTTTTTAGTTGTCGACCCCGTAAGGTTTCCTTTATAGAGCGACCATGCGAGGGCTGATAACGAGTTAGCCGCGTTTGCGGCAGGCAAAAACATAGCATCAAGAGGGAAATTCACCGAATTTCCCCATGCTTGTTCTGTATCAACCCTTTCTTCATACGCGATTCTTTGAATCGCTAGACTAGCAAGTCCATAAGGACTTGCGTATGTTGATTGGGTTGCCCTTTCCACGGCAACAAGCGAGGTAGGGTCCCTCTTCGAGGGAAAAACATTAAAAGAATCCGTAAGGATCATTTCCTAAGGATCCGCTTTATCAAAGATAAAGCGGACCCATGGAAATGACACGCTAACACGTTACTTAGATAGGCGCGGCGTAAGTTAAAAAAGGATGCCATAATCCATATTGAGGAACCCCCAATATTTGCTCAAGCGAGATATAGGGTAAGTCAGGGCACGCAGGAGACCTTAAGAGTCCTGGCGCCGGATTTAACCTCCCTGGATCCCTTAACTTAACCCCCTGGCAAGGGTTAGGTCCTGGGCACCAAATAAAAGAAGAGTATTAAGTTTTCACTCATCAAAACAAATATTTTCCGCCCGCCCTAATGGGGAAAATCAACCAGCCTGTGTACAATTGTAAACATGCTGTCATAAAAAACTTAATTTAGAAAAAGCGAGCTTTAATTAAAACAAGGTTTGCTTATTAAAACAATAGCCCGGCAATGCCCGCGAACATCGCGGTTACTAGGGGCAATCCGTAAGGATCATTTCCTAAGGATCCGCTTTATCAAAGATAAAGCGGACCCATGGAAATGCCATAATCTTGTCAAAATTATGACCTTTCCCTTATTGGGTTTTTATCCCGTATTGGATAAAAACTTTAACGCTGTTCTGTTTTATAAAACAGAACAGCAGATAAACTTTGATATTATTTGAAAAATAATATAAAAGCCAATTAAGTCTTCCCGTTCGCTGGAATCTACGATTCAGCGTCCCTAATTTATCATGGGTCAGTCAGCTTGCTGACTGATCCGTAGAAAAATTTTGATAATAGGGAAGAGGCGAAAGGTCTTGTTCTGTTTTTATTTTATAAAAACAGAACACAGGAAATTTTTACTAGGTCTGAAAGACCTAGAAATTTCAAATCAAAACATGAAGTCATAAGATCGAAAACACAAATAACATGAAAAATATTTTATTAAAAAGCAAGCAAGTGGGAATTACATACAAAAATCCTGCTATTCAAACACGGGGCCTTTCCAGTCTAGAGCGAACACAATTTATCCTTTCCCAATACCAAAAAAATATATTAATTGGTCTTATTTTAGGCGACTTAAATATTAGAAAAGCTAAAGGGGGTGTAAATGCGTTCTTAAAATTTGAACAAGGGCTAATCCATACGGATTATCTTCTTCACCTGTTCGACTTATTTAGTACTTATTACCTTACTGCTCCTAAAACACAAAGCCGGGTTCTTAAAACCCGGCCCGGAATGGAGTATGGTAGTTTATTTTTTAGAACTTACTCGTTGCCTTGTTTCAACGAATTTTTTGACTTATTTTATCTTGAAGGTAAAAAAATAATTCCTAACAACATCGGTGAGCTATTAACGCCTTTAGGGCTCGCCTATTGGCTATGCGATGTTGGAGGTTTCTGCAATAAAAACCGAGTAATTTATCTTTCCACTAATTGTTTTACTTTGGTCGAGGTAAACCTTCTAGTTAAGACTTTAAATAATAAATGGAATTTAAATTGCACCATTAACAAAAATGGGACCGGTTTTAGAATCAGAATTCCATCCAAATCATTACCTGTGATACAAGAACTATTAAAAGAAGAAATGCCATCAATGATGCTTTACAAAATTGGTCTTTAATTATCTAATTTTCAACCCCTCCCCAGAATTTACGAACCCGAAAATGTTTTTGCCCTAACTCAACTTTATGTCCTGAAGGGACTAAATGTTGACTTAGGGATAACGGAGTTACCCCGTAAACATTTTAGGGTAATCCAAATCTAGATAAAAACTGGGTTAGATTTCAAAAAATTTGGGGTCATAAAAGAGATGCTAACATTAATATTAATATATGCAATTTTAGCCATAGGGCTACCTTCTCTTCGAATATCTCCTTTATTATTAATTCGAATAGCAACTATTGCATTACTTTATGCCGCGGCATTGTCATTTAATGTCGTTTATATTCAGTCAATTGGATCAGGTATAGGTATCTTTAGTGGACTATTCCATGTGACTTTAATAAGTCAAAGCCTTGAAACCTTTTTTTTATGTAGTAGGGGCTTTAATTCTTATGCCTTGGTTACTATCTAATGCGCCCCAAATTAAAGAATATCCATTAATAATTCTATTTACAGTATTAGGAGGTTCTCTATTACTTTCAAGTGCCGAAGCGGGAATTATCAAACCCGAAGGGGAATTTTTTTCTCTCCCTTTTCCTTTGCTTTTTTCTTTATTGCCTATTAAACCGGCTGATGATAAACCATCACACCGGTTAACCAATTTAGAAAAACAACAATTTTCTCTTTCTGCCGAATTGAAAGAAATCCTAGTAGGTCTTCTACTCGGTGACCTTTATGCCCAACAAAGAATTTCAGTAAATGCTAGATTACTATTTGAGCAAGGAATTGTTAATAATGATTATATTTATCATTTATATGAGTTGTTTAAAAGCTATTGTTCATTAGCTCCCCGAACAACTAGCCGTCCTACTGATAAACGAACTGGAAAAATATATTCTAGTACAAAATTTCAAACTTATGCATTACCTTGTTTTAACGATCTATATAATTTATTCTATCCACAGGGTAAAAAGGTAATTCCGCTGAATATAGCTGAATTGCTTACTCCTTTAGGTCTATGTTACTGGATTTGCGATGATGGGTGCTTTAACAAAACAGACCGAGCTGTTATTCTCTGTACAGAGTCTTTTACTATTGAAGAAGTAAACCTTTTAGTTAGTGTTTTAACAGACAAATTTAGTTTGAAATGTAACGTTAACAAAAGAAACAATGGATTTAGAATTAGAATATCATCTAAGTCACTACCCGAATTACAAAGATTGTTGGGACCCTTAATACCTCCCATGATGCTATATAAAATTGGTTTATAATTATTAAAAACATTTTATTTTTTGGAAAAGTTATTTAATATTATTTGAACCCCCGCCGAAATAGTTTAATTGGTAAAACGATTTCCTTGTAAGATTTAAATGCTTGGTTCAACTCCAACTTTCGGTACTTCCATAATATTTATTATTTTTGTTTTTGTTTTTTTTTTTGTTTGTATTCCCTTAAGTGTCATCTTCGATGATCCTTAAGTGGATCGATTTATCAAATGGAGGGTACCCCTAAAGGATAAACCTTTAGGGGCCCTCCATCGGAGATAAATCAATCTTAACCTAACCACTCTTCCCTTAGAGAAGAGGGTTAGGTTAAGAATACAACCTCGCTTTAGAAGAAGCCTGTTTACGTTTAAACGTAAACAGGCTACGCTCTAGCGAGGGTAAATGTTCAACCTTCTGATCATTGTTTATAAAATATCAACAATGACACAGAAGGTGAAACATACCTTAAAAACATTTTTATCTGATGTTTCGTTGGGTACAACGAACTTTATGGTTCGTCAAAGATGACTTGTTGTGTTTTTATATAAAAACAGAACAACAGAAGGGAAAACAAAGCCATGGATATGAATAAAGAAAATAAAATGAGTCCTCTACTACAATAAATTCCTCTTACTTGTCCCGCTCCGCTATGTGGAGCGGTACATGGGCTAGCCTTTGGTTTTTGTTTAACTCTACCTCGTTGCGATCGATTTATCAAAGATAAATCGGCCACATAGAATTAAACTTGCCTAGCAAAGCTTGGCCAGTTTAATTCTAACTAACGAGGGAAGGGCTATAAAAAAACAAAAAGAACCAGAAAGCTTTAGCTTCAAATCGCCAACTGCATCGAAGATGCCAGAATAAACAGCTAACTTTACCCCCAACCTATTGGCTATCGCCAATAGGATGGAGCTCAAGTTACACTGCACAGTATCATTAAAAATATACAAGATGTTCCGGTAACAGAGTTTAATATCCTTAAAACCCCTAACTTTCCTTGACTGTTTTACCCTGTTTTACGGTCTGCTAATGGGGGTACAAGGAAAAGGTTAGATCTTCCCTGGTAATCCCAAGATTAGTGTCAAAGTTCGGATTGATCATGGGACGTGCTTCGCCGTCCCCCGATCAATCCGTTCCTATAGGCCCACCCGGCCCCGTCGGCTTGCCCCCCCATTTCCCAATATGGTGGGGTCAGAAGAGGGCCTGGGTTAATTACATCATCTACCCTCGCTAGGGCGTAGCCTGTTTACGATTAATCGTAAACAGGCTACTTCTAAAGCGAGGCCAATTTCCCTTGGGGACGGTTTCCCGTCTTTTTTCCTTCTATACTGGCTGCGCCAGCACCCGCTTTTATAAAGCCCTTAAGGGCTTTATAAAAGCCGGGTTCTATTGCCATCATTACGATGGCAAATAGTATTCCCACGCTTGAATCTATGATTCAGCGCTTGGTCTGTTTTTATAATAAAAACAGACCAACTAATTTATCATGGGTTGTTCTGTTTTTATATATATAAAAACAGAACAAGAGTCAGCTTGCTGACTGATCCATAGATTAAATTGGGGTTAATGGGAAGAGGCAAAAAGACGGGAACCCGTCGGTTTAAATTTTCTTGTTCTGTTTTTATTTCATAAAAACAGAACACAACCCAATCTTCATACGCGATTCTTTGAATCGCTAGACTAGCAAGTCCATAAGGACTTGCGTATGTTGAATGGGTTGCCCTACACTCGGCTAGTTAGAATTAAACTGGCCAAGCTTTGCTAGGCAAGTTTAATTCTATGTGGCCGTTTTATCTTCGATGGAGATAAATCGATCGCTAGTTAATTTCTTAATCTAAAGATTAAGAAATTAACAACAAGCGAGTGAGGGTTCTACTAGCCAGTCTTTCAGTCTTTCAGACTGAAAGACTGGCGTATGGCCCTTAAAGAAAATAGCTGAAGGAGAGGCAAATATTCTAAAAACTCCACCAATTCGAAGAGCTAGATCAATTATAGCTTATGTTTATGTTTATGACGTTAATCCGTAAGGATCATTTCCTAAGGATCCGCTTTATCAAAGATAAAGCGGACCCATGGAAATGATTTAGAGTTGCTTTTTACCCTCGAAGAGGGTAAAACTTTGTTATGGTGTTTCTGCTGCCTCGGCACTCTTCCCTATTATCGGGAAGAGGCAAAGGAAGCAGAAACAACATAACCCAGTAATGATAAACCCCGCACCGCGAAGCGGATGCGGCGAACACCTTGTTTGCGTCTTTTTGCCTCTTTATACTGGCTGCGCCAGCACTCGCTTTTATAAAGCCCTTAAGGGCTTTATAAAAGTTGTTAAATTAACGATTTTATCTAGAAAAATTGGGATTAATGTTTGCCCTTATGGATCATCTTCGATGATCATAAGGGTAAAACATTATCGGGAAGAGGAAAAAGTCAATGTCCTTCTTGGCGAACGACCATACGCCAGTAGCCTCATCGGATCGAAGATCCAGATGAGGTTATGATTTAGGATTAATCGTAAATCACCTCGCTTTAGACGAAGCCTGTTTACGTTTAAACGTAAACAGGCTACATCCTAGCGAGGGTATCAACCTAAGCTTAAGCCTTTAGGCTCTTCCGTAAGGATCATTTCCTAAGGATCCGCTTTATCAAAGATAAAGCGGACCCATGGAAATGATTTTCTGGGATCCGATTTATTTAAGATAAATCGGACCCATGAAAAAGATTTATTTACCCTTGCTAGGGTAAATAAATTAAGCTGGTCCATACTTTTTAACCCTTAAGGGTTCAGAACCAGAACACGGCAGGTCCCTAGGAAAGTCTAGGGACATAGCGCGAGGCGGGGTACGCTCACTCACTCCGCTCCCGGAGGATCATGGCCATTCGAAAGATGGACATGATCGTCCGGCAACGGGGCCAGGGTGTTATAATAATAAAAGAAATATCTGTAATATTACATTCGATTCAAATGTTTAAATCACCAGGGTCCCTGTGATTTTTAAATATAGGGGCTGGCGATTGGAATTCAAATCGCCTGCCCTGTAATTCTAATTATAATAACAGAGACCCTTTGTTTTAAAGGGTGTAAAACCCTAACTGCTTATTATCCCAATTTTTCTACGGATCAGTAAGCAAGCTGACTGTTGTTCTGTTTTTATATATAAAAACAGAACAACCCATGAAAAATTAGGGACGCTGAATCGAAGATTCCAGCGTTTTTATTTATCAACCCAATCTTCATACGCGATTCTTTGAATCGCTAGACTAGCAAGTCCATAAGGACTTGCGTATGTTGATTGGGTTGCCCTTCTCGGCTAGTTAGAATTAAACTGGCCAAGCTTTGCTAGGCAAGTTTAATTCTATGTGGCCGATTTATCTTTGATAAATCGTTCGCAGCCGAGAGAGGGTTTTAAAGCTTAATCATATTATGAGTTGTAGTTTAACTAGGGAAAACACCAATCTTTGGCGTTGGCTTATACCAGTTCGAATCTGGTCGACTCAGGTAATTCCAATTTTTTCTCCTCGCTTTAGAAGTAGCCTGTTTACGATTAATCGTAAACAGGCTACGCCCTAGCGAGGGTATGTACTGTTTTTATTTCATAAAAACAGAACACAACCCAATCTTCATACGCGATTCTTTGAATCGCTAGACTAGCAAGTCCATAAGGACTTGCGTATGTTGATTGGGTTGCCCTTTCCTCGGCTACAAGCGAGGTAGGGTTACCCTCTTCGAGGGTAAAAATTTATTATTTTTATAAAAAAAAATGTTGTTTATTTAATTTTTCCCTAAATTTCCCCCGCCTCGGTAAGCTATGTCGATTTTTCAAATGCCAGGCGGGGTTCTTGTCGGTTTGAAGCTAAAGCTTTCAAATCGACAAGCCAGGGCATTTCAATTTAACAACCCAATTTTTGATTGGGTTGCCCATTCCTCGGCAACAAGCGCGGTAGGGCTTTAGTTAACTCAACTTATGAAAACGAGCGGGTTATATTATTTTTATGTATTCCACTTACGATCATCGAAGATGACACATAAGGGAATAAAAATATAAACAAAAAAAAAAACAAATATTTTCCTCTTCCATTTAATGGGAAGAGGCAAAAGTGCGGCAACGGGGCGTGTGGAGATGAGGCTACTTCTAATTTTCCAAGCTCTGCTTTCCCAAAACAGATCAAGTATAAAGGTAGTCAGCCTTTTACTGGTACGTAAAGTAAATTAGGGGAACCCCATATTTTAAATCATTTTATTTTATCTGCTATATTATGCTTCTTCCGATAAAAAGGGTCGCACGCTAGAAGGAAAAGCTAAATAAAAACTTTTTTTTAAGTAACCAAATCAATTTATTCTAAAGATATCCTCCAAAAGATATTAAAATAAATTGAAAAAATCCAAAGGAAACAGAACTCGGGTGGTTGAGTGTCTCCCTTTTAAGGAGAACGTCAGTGGTTCGAACCCACTTGTTTCCAAATTTTAAAACCCAAATGGAGGGTACCCCTAAAGGTTTTACCTTTAGGGGCCCTCCATAGGACCTCTGCTACGATCGATTTGTCCATGGTATACTAAAGTATACCATGGACAAATAGGCCCCTTTATCAAGCCCTTAAG
>JANWGL010000784.1:0-11071 GCA_025200755.1 Ceratobasidium sp. C01
TTATTCCTCGTTTTTAGAACAGATCGCCCGACCTTCGCACGCGTCGCCATTGCCTGAAGCGATCGCTCAATCGCCCAGCCTCGATCTGCCTCGCGTACTTGTACATCACCTTTTGCCTCGGTGCGTGTCCTGTCTCATTCGACTTGCATTGCCACCCGCTAACTTGTCTCTTTCTGTCCATCGTCCCCTTCTGGCTTCCTATTTCGTCTCCTCATTCGCCTTCCTAACTGGGCACCTCGCCGTCTAGGTTTCCTCCGTCTACGCAGACCACTACCAATCAAATTTCGTTGCCTCGATCAAGTCTCCCCCTCGATCACATTTGTTTCTTGTAAACAATTTGTCCAAACTATTGTTGAATTTCTTGCCGCCCAAGTAGGTACCATTTATATTTCCATTTTGGTGTCGTATTTACTTTTGTCTCAGCAATGTCCGCGCCCTCGACGTATCCTCAATCTGCGTCCGTGTCTGCTGGTCCTCCGAGCATGGTGACATCGCCTCGCTCTAAGCGCCCTCGCCCTCCCGATTTGCACACTGGCTCTGGCGCTGGTCTCCCGGCAACCACTGGTGCCCCCGTCTCCAGTGGCCCCACAAGTGGGGGCTTTACGCCCGCGAGCGCCACAGGTGGCGACGACGTCTTCCATCAGGAAGATGGTGAGGACGGTGAAGATGATGACGAAGAAGAGGAAAGCCGCGGTCGGAAAGGTTGGTGCTGCGCTTTTTGGTCGCTCCACATGTGATTAACCCAGTCATAGGTACCGAGAAGAAAGCCGGTCGTAGAAAAATCAAGATTGAATTTATCCAGGACAAGAGCCGAAGGCATATCACATTCTCGAAACGAAAGGCCGGTATAATGAAAAAGGTATGTCATTTGAACCAAATGAGATTGTCACAAGTTATTGACCTGGATGTAGGCGTACGAGTTATCAACTCTTACGGGTACGCAAGTGCTGCTACTCGTTGTATCCGAAACCGGTCTGGTCTACACTTTTACGACTGCAAAACTCCAACCTCTCGTGACTCAGCCCGAGGGAAAGAACTTAATTCAGGCTTGTCTCAACGCGCCGAATGGGACTCTTCCAGGCGGAGGACCCGCTGCTCCTGGCATGCCCCCACCACCTCCTGCCCCTCGTTCGCGGGCTGGTATCAACCTCGGGATGACTGGCGGAGGCACTTCGCCCAATCACGACGCCGAGGGAGAGGACGACGGTGAAGGGAGTGCCGATAGCCCGAGCATGGGATCTGCCAAGGGACGCCGACGTCGCCGTACGAATAGCAGCAGCGGTGCTGTGCCCGGGAGTATGAACAAGGGGCTCGGTAGCCCGTCTGAGAGCCTTCCAGCTACGTCGCCGACCCTAAGCATGCAGCAACCTCATGGTATGTTATTTGTTCGATGTGCCACATTCGTCAATTTAATCTATTCCTTTAGGCAATGTTTCTGGAGGAGCGCCGTACGGTGCACACCACCAGGCGGGTCACTCACCCACCCTACCCCAGCAACATCACCACTCGCACCCCCACATGGGCGAATCCAACATCTATGGGTATCGCGAGGGTGCCACTGGGCCAATGATGCCCTATCACCCTGGACAATATGGGACGATGAACGCTGGTGGCATGCCTGGCGGAATAAATGCCGGCTCGGTTCAAGGTGGCGCCATCGGCCAAGGCGCGTCGCAACAGCAACCACAGCAACAATCGCAGATGTGGATGCAGCAGGGTAGCATGCCTCGTCGTTGAGTGCCCCTTCCTTGCTGGCGGATGAAGAAAAACGATTTCCGCCTTGGGTGCTCTAGTGTGCCCTAACGATACATGACGCGATGAGAATTCTCGTTCTGATTGGTGTTTAATCTTTGACATCCTTATACGCCTTGAATCTTGTTGTCTAGTTTCTGATTTTGCCAGTATGCACAGTCCCTCAGTGTCTCTCTTTATGCCGGTCTCTTTTTCGAATCTGTTGCCCTGTGTGGTTTATCTTTCCTTTTGGTTCTGGTTTTGCTATCCGGTGGTTCTCCGGGCTGTATGCTTGGGGATGCTAGACCCAGTCTCGAATGTTTCTGTTTTCATTTCTACTTGGGCGAAGTCGCAGACTCGTCCCACTTTCGTCTTGTTCCTATGACTCCCTCCTTGTTTTCCTCCTTTTCTTGGTCTTAAGTTGATCTCACAGCTATGCCCGGCTCGATGTGGGCGAATACGATGTAGTATACACAGTGATTGTATATCAGAGATTTCTGCACTTGTTCTCGCCTGCCTTGACGTAAAAAGAAATCGAAATAAACACGGAATATCTCGAGTCACGTGCGCGAGGCTGATCTGTTTACTTTGTTGATGTTTGCGCGCGCATATATGCGCGCTCATTTCGGCAACACAGTCGGTGTCTTAGGCGATTGGCGGAATGCGTGTTAAGGTGTTGCTCTTTGATGCTGATTGTGGCTTTGCCATCATTACGTGCAGCAATACATTAAATGTCAAACGAAACCTTTTCCCCCAACGCATTTTTGAGTGCGTACCTAGCCCGACGCGATCTGCGGGGACCCCTTGATATCACTTGCGGGGTGGGGTTACTTCCCTCCCGGGTCACATAAAATTATAGAGACAAGTAACCACCAATCGTCGGCGGGGGACGTGTATAGTGCCAGATACGAGTACGGAGTTGGTACATGATGAGTGATCGGTGCCTTCTATGGATACAGACAGCCATAACCGGCCAGCGATGCTTGCAGAAATTAGAGTGATAGAAAAGAAACCGAGATTGAGGGGGTGACAAGAAGCAAAAATTGTGGTATGAAAATGCAAGAGAAATTATCCTTGTGAGTCTCGGATCGTGTATGTCAAGAATCGGTAGCCCGTAACAAAAAGAAAAGAGAAATAGTCCAAGTCAAGCGCATAACTCGGTTTTCACAGCTGTCGAGACCCTTGCCCGCGGGTTGCCGCCTTGGACTGGGCTGGTGCGGAGCTGTAGGTGCCGCCTTGCAGGCCGGGTCGGGATGGTAAGACGTGTCGTGACATGGACGGCGCAGCCGTAGGCGACTCGGGCTCCACGACTCGGTCCCACTCGTCGATGAGTCGTTGGCCAACACCGGGCTCAACCTCAGTGCCGTCGCGCGAAACCTTGACCTCGCGATCGCTATTCCAAGGGTTCCGTAAATGCCGAGTCCTGTGAAATGGCAACTTCTCCGTGCGTATCCACTTGATCTTGAACGGCTTCCCCCACCCCTCTGTTTTCTCCCCATCGATCGCGGGTGCTGCGCCAGATTCCACGTCGGCCGGAGCAAATGACTCCCTGATCGGCCGGAGTGGAACGTCTTCGGATAGTCCGCGTGCTAGTTCGAGTTCTTGAGTCGTGAGAGCTGTATCCCGATGAACCACGCCGTCTACATCTGTGTGGCTCACTTGCTCTCGGGATGGCCCGAAAGCTGACGTGTCGCGTGCAGCCCGGAACGGTGCGTTCTCGTCAAGCTCGAATTGCCCGCTGCTCCTCACGATCGCTGCGGCGGCACCAGTGTGTCTTCGGAGGTGGTCGGGAGACTCTGTTCCGTCGGGGGCGCGTGAGGGGTTCGTGAGTTGCTTGTGTGCTTCGCCCATCTCCGCTGGAGCCGAGGTTTGACCATCTGGTCGAGGCAGCTGAGCCGCAGGAGTACTCACGGCGAACTGTAGCTTGAGAGCTTCGCCAGGTGTAATGGGCGCCGGGCTCGCAGCAAACTTGTTTTCGCTCGGAGACAATAGTGTATGGGGGTTAGACGACCCAGGCTGCCCGTCGGGGGCCTGGAGAGTTGCGCTGGATGAGCCAGAGGGTCCAGAAACCTCGGATTTCCGCTGAACCGTTGGGGATGTAGGAGATTTGGGCGGAGCACGGGATTCCCAGCTAACGGACTGCTGGCTTTTGATAATCGGGCCTTCCATCCTGTGGGGGCAGATTTAGCTAGAGCGCATGCCTTCCGACGCGAAACGGATCACGAACCTAGCATATCCAAACCATTCCCCCGACTGAAGGTTTACAACAAGGTGATAGTGAGGGGCAGCTAAAGATAACTTGTGCTAGTGCTTACCTTGTTCGCTGAAAAGATGAGGAACACATCTCTGCTTGTTCGGAACGCGCGGTCAAGCGTAGACTCGTTGTGGGCTTGTGTTGCCCATAAGCCACGCTCGACGCTAATGTTCAGGTCAAACTAGATGGATGTATGCGGGGTCAGCAACAAGTTTACGGACGTAGCAAAGAAGGATCAACGTGGACTAACCTGCGTGAGTGATTTAAGAATAAAGTAGCGCTTGGGGAAATTACGCGCGAGCAGGCTAGAGCTGGTAGACCCCGAGCCAGAATGATGAGCCGCACCCAGGTCCTTTCCTTTCTTGGGCGCCGTCCCTGCAATATCTTCAGGCAGTTTTGGTGTGTCATCCGTGGGAGCCAGAGCCGGTGGCGACGAGGCTGAAGATGATGTCGGACCAAGGTATGTGGATGGTGAGGTGGCAGGATCGTCCACACCGTCTGCATCCGCCCGAGTCGCCTCGCTCTCCTCGTGAGTCGGACCATCTTCGCCGACCCGACGCTCTTGCTCCTGGATCCACCTCGCATGTAAGCCCATACCACGTTGTCCGCCAACACCCGCGCGGAGATCGTCATCCTTACGCCTCACGCGACATACCAAGCGAGGGCATCGAGAGTCATTAGGACGTAGCGGCCGGCCGTTGAAGAACGTGACTGCCCTCGAAAGGAATTGCTCCTCCTCATAGTTGACAAACGCGCAGTTGGAGCGAGAGATGAGGAATACAGAAGACACGCCATGGGCAGTCTCGCCAGATGTGGCGTCGCCGGACTCGGGAGGGCCAGTCGGAGCGGGAGGTAGGAGCGATCGGCCAGAACCGGCGGTGACGCTGGGCTCCCGAGCCGTCGTGTCTTGGTTGAAAAACGTCCAGAGTTCGTCGTGCGTAGCGTCGCTTGGGACGTTGCCAACCCACATGACCCATTCGGAGCGCGCTATGGGCGGGTTGGGATGCCATGGGCGACGTGTCGCTGGGGAAGTAACGCGAGAACCTGCCCCACCCGTTTTACTGGCAGCGGACGCACGACCACCTTTAGATGAAGACATAGGTCCCGTAGGAGAAAGTGGACCGGGGGACGTAGGAACGGCCGAAGAGGGCATAGTAGGTTGGGACGGAGGTTGGGCAGGAATGGGCAAGGAAAGAGGCGGAGGATATCTTCCAGACGCGGATGATGGCGCCATAGCTGGCGAGTGAAAGCTCATGCCACCAAACGCCGCATACATCTGGTGCGGTGGCGACGCAGGTAGTACAGAGCCGGTAGCAGTTGGCGAAAGCGTCGACGGAGAATGAACGCTCGCGGGATGCGGGAAGCCAGGTATCGATAGTTGCTGGACGCGAGGGGAATTAGGGTTTAACGTCGAATTGGATTGGGGGAGCGGCGGGGGTTGTGGAGGACCTCCGAAGCGCTGGGTGTATTGTGCTTGAGGTTGCGCTCCATACATCCCCCCCGACTGTACGTTAGCTGACCCGCCACCTGACCCTGCGGGCATGAACCACCACATTCCCGAACCTTGACCCTCGTCAGACTGCCCTTGTTGCGATAGATATGGATGCCCATAGGGTGCGTGAGCGTACGTTCCGGGCGCATACATGGGTGGCCCGGACACCATGCTATAAGGCGAAAAGTGCATGCCATATGCCGTAGTAGGGGAAGGATAACCGCCAGCTACGGGTGAGCCTTGGTAGGTGTTGGCTGGGGGGGAGTTGGGGTAAGCGGCCGCAGCTGGAGATGACCCGGAATAGCTACCGGGAAAGCCACTAGGCATCGATTGATATCCACCGCCCATGTGTGATCCATGATATTGATTGTAGCCTGGCGTGTTCTGGTACGATGGATACGCGCCGTAGGGAAGGCCGGGTCGATAGTTTGCGTATGGGTGTGATCCAGGGCTGGGATACGTGTTCACTTGGCCATGACCGCTGGACGGACCACCAAAGCCAGGATGTCTGGGCGAAGACGGGTTGTAGGGTGAGTTTCCGGGGTTGTACGTTGGATAGCTCGCTGCGTAGCCTGGAGGAGGCAGGTTGGAGTTGGCAGCAGGATGACCTGTAGTGTAGACAAGGGAAGAGGTCTCCGGAGACGGTCCTGGTTGTGGAATTGAGGCTGAAGCACCATGCGCTGAATCAGAAGCGAGCTATATCAATATCAGGTCAGCAAGAGAAGGTTTGAAAGGTTAAACAGAAAAAAAAGTAGAACAATCGGGGAGTAAATTCTGGAAGTCGCCGCGTGAAGAATGTCCCGCCTAGCTCACGCAGAGAAAATCCAGGTCCGTGACAACCACCACAATAGAAATTAAAGTATGACATATGGGAAAATGGACCTACATTAGACGTGGCAAGTCCACCAGGGGTTCCCCAGAGCGACGCGTCGGCGGGTGAGCGAGGGTCAGTGTCAGACTCAGGCGGAGGAGCGCCTACTGGTCTAGACATAGCTGGGCCGGTTGAGAACAAGATAGCGCCAGGTGTAGGTTCGTCAAGCTGCCAAATGTCCTGCGGGTAGCGATCGTGAGGCGAGAAGGAGCCGGGTTTGGCAACTGGGTCGAACGGCAGCGGTTTGATTTTGACAGGCCGAGACAGAGATGGGTCGGGCTGCGTTGAAAGTCGGGAGGTATGAAGAGTGGTATCCGAAGAGAGGTCTCGCTGATGCGGCTGCCCGCCAAGCACGGCTTGAGAGCGCAAAGGAAGCCGGTGCTCTACACTAGGATCGGTGGGAGTTCGTGCCACTGGGTGACCAGAATGGTATTGCGGGGACGGCGTGGGGAGAGACGAATGCTTTTGAGGGAAGTGCTCTGCTGATTAGATGTAAGTCACGTTAATATGATTGAGATGTGTGTTGATGCGTAGAGTATGAATCAGAGGGAAAGTGGCATGATAGAACGAAATGACACGAGGCGAACGGGACGGAATGTAAGAGAGCGTGTTAGACTGAACGGTGAAAGTACAGGACGTGGCGCAAACGAGTGAGGGGCGATGATACCAGGCTAAGGCAAGCTGAGATGTGTGCAGGCAGTGTTGATAGACTTCCGAACGAGTTAAGACTCGTTGACTGAAAGACTACTCCACCGACAGAGCCCAAAAAATCAATCTCAGGGCCCCGGACACCCTGCCCCCAGGGACCGGCCTTCTGAGACCGGATTCACCGGTCGATCATTGCCTGGCCAGCCCTCTCTCGATCACCGCTCCACCCAGGCACCCCAGGCAGCCTCGCATATCGCACAGGCATCGCCCCGGCATCCCATGCCCCACAGCCGCCGAGCGCACGTGCTACTCACCGTGTGGGGCCTCGTCCTTGTCCGGCGGCCGCCTGTCGGGCTCTTGGATGACCGTGCCGTTGGAGCTGCTCATTGGTGAGCTGTTGTACGACAAACGGGCTGGACTCTACCGTGACAGGCCCCGTCATTTAATTTCCCAGATATCGTCAGTTTACTTACTATCCAATCGGTGTCACCTTCGTTCATCGCCATCTCTCTCGTGTCGAACAGCTCGTCTTGGAACCGCAGTCTCCTAGACAACTCGGCGCAAGTTGCTCCGGGAACACTCAGTGCCGGTGGAGTCGAATGTATAGGGGGCTCGATGCAATCTAGCTCTGCAGTCTGGTGGCCGTGTCAGTGCTCGCCGTCGTACCACCAGCACCAATGTATTCACTCTTCTGCCCGAACGATCTCCCCACGTGAACTGTGATTGGTTGCCCTAATCAGTGATCCTGTATCGGAGACGTTTCATAGACGGCGCATGTCTTACTTGCCGAGTTGGTGAGCAGAAGATCCTGCGGTACCGAGGCCTCCGGCGTCGATCACTCGCCGGACGAGATCGAGACCGAGTGTTTTCCGTGCGAGGTTTGTGTGCTCAACACGTAGTGGTCAGTAGCAATGACCGACGTAACGTGGGAAGAATTTACGCTGTCGCGACGAGTCGAGAACGAGAAACGCTGCGTTCAAGGATGCGAACGGTCAGAATTTGCTAATAGATCATTAGAAACCGCTAGAAACTACATGCCTGTAAAACTGTTCAACCTTAATATTAATGAGGATACCCCGGGCGCGGAGCCTACGTGTCGTGACGACTTCGAGAAGGTATGGCGTAGACAAAGAACATTTAAAGGAGTCCGGGTTTAATTAGGGTGAAGTGGCGGCTTACCTTTTGTGTCGCAATGACTCAGGTAGACGCGCTACTGGCGAGAAACCCGTTAAAAACCGACAACGAAAGTTTTCTTTGTGTTCAACCTCACAGTTTTGGCGTTTGTCGAGCCACAAACGATAAGCAGGCAAACACAAAAGAAAAGAAACCGCGCTGGCTTGAAGCGGGCTGTGGTGGCCCCAAGCACGAAGCAAACGCTCCATAAGTATTGTGGAGCCACGGAGGAAAGGGGAGTGATGTCACCCCTACCGAAGTTGCAACCGAAAGGCGCAGCCGAAGTTGCCGTAGACCTCCTAGGGCACAGGTATGATGTCACTCTGATTACGAAAGGGCGAACGCCAATGGAGGCACGTGCAACATGGTTGGGTTGCCCTGCATTGGGGCGTGTATTGGGCGTAGCTAGACCAGTCGGAGGGCGAACTAATTAAGTATCAGGAAGGCGGAACGGATTTACCTCTGAAATGTATGCGCATTCAATTGTAGAGTTGTGTTTCAAACAGGTTGTTTTCAACGCTCACCAAGGTAGAGTTGAGGTTGTGTTGGGAGGGAAGGAGAGCAAAACACTGTCAACTCGATCGTTAACGCCTCTCTTGAGAGAAAGCGATCGTCCCACCTTGCCGATGACGCCACACAATTTCAATGAATCGCGCTACTGTAATTGTTTAAACTGGGATATACATTACACAAGAAGCACGTACACAACAACAATCAAGCCGCCGAGAGTGGATGCCCAGGCAAAACTTGCCAGGAACTTCTTGAAGCAGTTGATTCGAGGTCGGCTGAAGTTCAAGCTGTTTAAACAGACTAAGTCGTTGAAGTCAATCAGACTTGGCCCTCGCAATCGAGCTGGCAGGACGTCTCCCACTGCCCCATTCGTCCGACGAGCTCGAGTCAGCGGAGACTTCGCTCACCATGTCATCCTTTTAACTCCTGGAGTGTTAGAAGAAGAAGAGAAGGTGTTATTCATTACGAGTGGTTGGCATGCTGTAATGGCTCGCAGTTGTAGCACGACTCGTAGTCACAGTGACTCGCGGCTGTGGCTAGCCCAACGGGCGATTCCTTGAGAAGGGGAGACAACATGCTCTCAGCAAGGCCTTGGGCGAGAAGAAAGCCAACTCACTAGTGTAAAAGAATATAAACTCCTCCGCGGTTTACAATAGGCAAACGTCGCAGACTTCACAAGGAGCCAGTCAAGAGAAGAGCGGGCATGTTCAGCGTGGTCCTGAGTAACCCATCGACCACTTTGCGAGGCACCCCCGGTTCCTGGGCAATGCCAACGTGTAAGTCTTGTACTGGGAGCCCAGACGGCAAGGATAAATTGGAGCGGACAGAGATAATACCTGGGTTTTCAGCCTTGTCGCAAGCAGACTGTGAATAGACGGGAATGCCTACGCAGCAACTTCAACAATCTAACATCGCTACATGAGATCGCGAGCTTCGCTCTGGTGAAGATCTGGAGAGACGTCCGTTCAGCGCATTGAGTCTACACTGGCTAGCTGTCTTGCCACGAATCGGGTGCTCGGATCGGGCAAGAAACAAACGCACACGAAGATCAAAATACACAATCAATGCTCACCAAAATATTCGGAAAAATATTTTCAAGCGCAGTTTCGTCGAGAATATCCAAGGCAGACAACATTGGGCATCTTTCGCTTATTGGCTCGTCGTCGAAGCTAAAGTCTCGAGCGTTGCGCCTTCGGGAAGTCATGTGATAAGCGTCATATGGGGGTTTCAAAAGGTTAACCGGCCAACCCTCAGTCTGTCCCTGTTAATTTAGACATACACAGTCGCTTTTGTTTTGACGTTGAATGGCTCGTTGCCACACACCAAACTCCGCTGTCGAGCTAATGTCGCGGTCCTCACGCTGGCGGTTATACTTGCGCGAATAAGGTATTCTATGCCGCAATGGTTCATGCATGCTATGTATTTGGATGTCTGAGCTAAAAACCGCGCCGTACTCATTTGCAACAAACCTAGAGGTAGCTCAGGAAGGCAGGAACCTCGAAGGGTGATTTTGGAACGGGATGGGCAAGGGTTGGTCTAGAGATGTATTTCCCGGCACACCGCCTGAGGCACGCGTTAGGGAGCTGAAATGTAAGTCTGCGGCTAGCCATCGTTGTATGTTGTACTCGGCCAATGGAACACACGAGATTGGTTAGAGATAGCGCATAAACTTTGCAAACACATATAGTAGTTGAACCCGAGCCTTCGGAAAACATTAACTTCGATGGCTGGGAGCAGGGATTAAACAACGAGCTCCGAGCCGCTCATCGCACGAGGATGCGTCTCCTAGATAGCGATAAGATGGTGAAGGTAGTTGGGATGATGCAGTAGCGTAAAGTATAGATAAATTTCGCTTACCAGACGAGCGTTCGCAGTGGTCCCGTGCAAGCTTATGAGCGAGAAGCGCAGTGTTTCAGACGCTCCTCCAGCAATACCCAATGTAATTTGTGCTTCGAGACAAACAACCCTGCTGGATTGTCCAACATCAGTGGCCGAACATACCGAATGGAGAGTTCTGATCTGTTATGCTTCGATATGGCTGCTCCTTGCGGGAAATTTCATGCACGTGTAGGCCCTTGACGCAATCGTAAAATTATTGCCATTTTACGAGATGATCGCTGCGGCATCCGAACCGTCAGAGGTTTGAGTGTTTGGCAAACGCACATCCTTTTTGAGCGACCAAGATCCCAAACTTGCGGGGGGTATTAACATGCATGGCTATTTTCTGTTGGAAGATTTTGAAGTCCTATGCGCACGAAGGCAGCGTCTACTATTGCCCTTTCAACGGGCTAGACGGCAGTGACAGAGAAGGGTTTTGTGGGAACCTAGAGATTTACATCAATCCAGGATGCAGAAAATCACTGTTGAGATGTCAAACCTCCAGTGGACGGCC
>JANWGL010000785.1:0-11042 GCA_025200755.1 Ceratobasidium sp. C01
TTATTCCTCGTTTTTAGAACTGATCGCCCGACCTTCGCACGCGTCGCCATTGCCTGAAGCGATCGCTCAATCGCCCAGCCTCGATCTGCCTCGCGTACTTGTACATCACCTTTTGCCTCGGTGCGTGTCCTGTCTCATTCGACTTGCATTGCCACCCGCTAACTTGTCTCTTTCTGTTCATCGTCCCCTTCTGGCTTCCTATTTCGTCTCCTCATTCGCCTTCCTAACTGGGCACCTCGCCGTCTAGGTTTCCTCCGTCTACGCAGACCACTACCAATCAAATTTCGTTGCCTCGATCAAGTCTCCCCCTCGATCACATTTGTTTCTTGTAAACAATTTGTCCAAACTATTGTTGAATTTCTTGCCGCCTAGGTAGGTACCATTTATATTTCCATTTTGGTGTCGTATTTACTTTTGTCCCAGCAATGTCTGCGCCCTCGACGTACCCTCAATCCGCTTCCGTATCTGCTGGTCCTCCAAGCATGGTGACATCGCCTCGCTCTAAGCGCCCTCGCCCTCCCGATTTGCACACTGGCTCTGGCGCTGGTCTCCCTGCAACCACTGGAGCCCCCGTCTCCAGTGGCCCCACAAGTGGAGGCTTTACGCCCGCGAGCGCCACAGGTGGCGACGACGTGTTCCATCAAGAAGACGGTGAGGACGGTGAAGATGATGACGACGAAGAAGAAAGCCGCGGTCGGAAAGGTTGGTGCTGCGCTTCTTGGTCGCTCCACATGTGATTAACCCAGTCATAGGTACCGAGAAGAAAGCCGGCCGTAGAAAGATCAAGATTGAATTTATCCAAGACAAGAGCCGAAGGCATATCACGTTCTCAAAACGAAAGGCCGGTATAATGAAAAAGGTTTGTCATTTGAACCAAATGAGATTGTCGCAAGTCATTAACTTGGGTGTTAGGCGTACGAGTTATCAACTCTTACGGGTACGCAAGTGCTGCTGCTCGTTGTATCCGAAACCGGTCTGGTCTACACATTTACGACTGCAAAACTGCAACCTCTCGTGACTCAACCCGAGGGAAAGAATTTAATTCAAGCTTGTCTCAACGCGCCGAATGGGACTCTTCCAGGCGGAGGACCCGCTGCTCCTGGCATGCCCCCACCACCTCCCGCTCCTCGTTCGCGGGCTGGTATCAACCTCGGGATGACTGGTGGAGGCACTTCGCCCAATCACGACGCCGAGGGAGAGGACGACGGTGAAGGGAGTGCCGATAGCCCGAGCATGGGATCTGCCAAGGGACGCCGACGTCGCCGTACGAATAGCAGCAGCGGTGCTGTGCCCGGGAGCATGAACAAGGGGCTCGGTAGCCCGTCTGAGAGCCTTCCCGCTACGTCGCCGACCCTAAGCATGCAGCAACCTCATGGTATGTTATTTGTTCGATGTGCCACATTCATCCATTTAATCTATTTCTTTAGGCAATGTTTCTGGAGGAGCGCCGTACGGTGCACACCACCAGGCGGGTCACTCCCCCACCCTACCCCAGCAACATCACCACTCGCACCCCCACATGGGCGAATCCAACATCTATGGGTATCGCGAGGGTGCCACTGGGCCAATGATGCCCTATCACCCTGGACAATATGGGACGATGAACGCTGGTGGCATGCCTGGCGGAATAAATGCCGGCTCGGTTCAAGGTGGCGCCATCGGCCAAGGCGCGTCGCAACAGCAACCACAGCAACAATCGCAGATGTGGATGCAGCAGGGTAGCATGCCTCGTCGTTGAGTGCCCCTTCCTTGCTGGCGGATGAAGAAAAACGATTTCCGCCTTGGGTGCTCTAGTGTACCCTAACGATACATGACGCGATGAGAATTCTCGTTCTGATTGGTGTTTAATCTTTGACATCCTTATACGCCTTGAATCTTGTTGTCTAGTTTCTGATTTTGCCAGTATGCACAGTCCCTCAGTGTCTCTCTTTATGCCGGTCTCTTTTTCGAATCTGCTGCCCTGTGTGGTTTATCTTTCCTTTTGGTTCTGGTTTGCTCTCCGGTGGTTCTCCGGGCTGTATGCTTGGGGATGCTAGACCCAGTCTCGAATGTTCCTGTTTTCATTTCTACTTGGGCGAAGTCACAGACTCGTCCCACTTTCGTCGTGTTCCTATGGCTCCCTCCTTGTTTTCCTCTTTTTCTTGGTCTTAAGTTGATCTCACAGCTATGCCCGGCTCGATGTGGGCGAATACGATGTAGTATACACAGTGATTGTATATCAGAGATTTCTGCACTTGTTCTCGCCTACCTTGACGTAAAAAGAAATCGAAATAAACACGGAATACCTCGGGTCACGTGCCCGAGACTGATCTGTTTACTTTGTTGGTGCTTGCGCACGCATATATGCGCACTCATTTCGGCAACACAGTCGGTGTCTTAGGCGATTGGCGGAATGCGTGTTAAGGTGTTGCTCTTTGATGCTGATTGTGGCTTTGCCATCATTACGTGCAGCAATACATTAGCCGTCAAACGGAACCTTTTCCCCCAACGCATTTTTGAGTGCGTACCTAGCCCGACGCGATCTGCGGGGACCCCTTGATATCTCTTGCGGGGTGGGGTTACTTCCCTCCCGGGTCACATAAAATTATAGAGACAAGTAACCACCAATCGTCGGCGGGGGACGTGTATAGTGCCAGATACGAGTACGGAGTTGGTACATGATGAGTGATCGGTGCCTTCTATGGATACAGACAGCCATAACCGGCCAGCGATGCTTGCAGAAATTAGAGTGATAGAAAAGAAACCGAGATTGAGGGGGTGACAAGAAGCGAAAATTGTGGTATGAAAATGCAAGAGAAATTATCCTTGTGAGTCTCGGATCGTGTATATCAAGAATCGGTAGCCCGTAACAAAAAGAAAAGAGAAATAGTCCAAGTCAAACGCATGACTCGGTTTTCACAGCTGTCGAGACCCTTGCCCGCGGGTCGCCGCCTTGGACTGGGCTGGTGCGGAGCTGTAGGTGCCGCCTTGCAGGCCGGGTCGGGATGGTAAGACGTGTCGTGACATGGACGGCGCAGCCGTGGGCGACTCGGGCTCCACGACTCGGTCCCACTCGTCGATGAGTCGTTGGCCAACACCGGGCTCAACCTCAGTGCCGTCGCGCGAAACCTTGACCTCGCGATCGCTATTCCAAGGGTTCCGTAAATGCCGAGTCCTGTGAAATGGCAACTTCTCCGTGCGTATCCACTTGATCTTGAACGGCTTCCCCCACCCCTCTGTTTTCTCCCCATCGATCGCGGGTGCTGCGCCAGATTCCGCGTCGGCCGGAGCAAATGACTCCCTGATCGGCCGGAGTGGAACGTCTTCGGATAGTCCGCGTGCTAGTTCGAGTTCTTGAGCCGTGAGAGCTGTATCCCGATGAACCACGCCGTCTACATCTGTGTGGCTCATTTGCTCTCGGGATGGCCCGAAAGCTGACGTGTCGCGTGCAGCACGGAACGGAGCGTTCTCGTCAAGTTCGAATTGCCCGCTGCTCCTCACGATCGCTGCGGCGGCACCAGTGTGTCTTCGGAGGTGGTCGGGAGACTCTGTTCCGTCGGGGGCGCGTGAGGGGTTCGTGAGTTGCTTGTGTGCTTCCCCCATCTCCGCTGGAGCCGAGGTTTGGCCATCCGGTCGAGGCAGCTGAGCCGCAGGAGTACTCACGGCGAACTGTAGCTTGAGGGCTTCGCCAGGTGTAATGGGCGCCGGGCTCGCAGCAAACTTGTTTTCGCTCGGAGACAATAGTGTATGGGGGTTAGACGACCCAGGCTGCCCGTCGAGAGCCTGGAGAGTTGCGCTGGATGAGCCAGAGGGTCCAGAAACCTCGGATTTCCGCTGAACCGTTGGGGATGTAGGAGATCTGGGCGGAGCACGGGATTCCCAGCTAACGGACTGCTGGCTTTTGATAATCGGGCCTTCCATCCTGTGGGGGCAGATTTAGCTAGAGCGCATGCCTTCCGACGCGAAACGGATCACGAACCTAGCATATCCAAACCATTCCCCCGACTGAAGTTTTGCAACGAGGTGATAGTGAGGGGCAGCTAAAGATAACTTGTGCTAGTGCTTACCTTGTTCGCTGAAAAGATGAGGAACACGTCTCTGCTTGTTCGGAACGCGCGGTCAAGCGTAGACTCGTTGTGGGCTTGTGTTGCCCATAAGCCACGCTCGACGCTAATGTTCAGGTCAAACTAGATGGATGTATGCGGGGTCAGCAACGAGTTTGCAAATGCAGCAAGGGAGATCCGACATAGACTAACCTGCGTGAGCGACTTAAGAATGAAGTATCGCTTGGGGAAATTACGCGCGAGCAGGCTAGAGCTGGTAGACCCCGAGCCAGAATGATGAGCCGCACCCACGTCCTTTCCTTTCTTGGGCGCCGTCCCTGCAATATCTTCAGGCAGTTTTGGTGTGTCATCCGTGGGAGCCAGAGCCGGTGGCGACGAGGCTGAAGATGATGTCGGACCAAGGTACGTGGATGGCGAGGTGGCAGGATCGTCCACACCGTCTGCATCCGCCCGAGTCGCCTCGCTCTCCTCGTGAGTCGGACCATCTTCGCCGACCCGACGCTCTTGCTCCTGGATCCACCTCGCATGTAAGCCCATACCGCGTTGTCCGCCGACACCTGCGCGGAGATCGTCATCCTTACGCCTCACGCGACATACCAAGCGAGGGCATCGAGAGTCGTTAGGACGTAGCGGCCGGCCGTTGAAGAACGTGACTGCCCTCGAAAGGAATTGCTCCTCCTCATAGTTGACAAACGCGCAGTTGGAACGGGAGATGAGGAATACAGAAGACACGCCATGGGCGGTTTCACCAGATGTGGCGTCGCCGGACTCGGGAGGGCCAGTCGGAGCGGGAGGTAGGAGCGATCGGCCAGAACCGGCGGTGACGCTGGGCTCCCGAGCCGTCGTGTCCTGGTTGAAAAACGTCCAGAGTTCGTCGTGCGTAGCGTCGCTTGGGACGTTGCCAACCCACATGACCCATTCGGAGCGCGCTATGGGCGGGTTCGGATGCCATGGGCGACGTGTCGCTGGGGAAGTAACGCGAGAACCTGTCCCACCCGTTTTACTGGCAGCAGACGCACGACCACCTTTAGACGAAGACATAGGTCCCGTAGGAGAAAGTGGACCGGGGGATGTAGGAACGGCTGAAGAGGGCATAGTAGGTTGGGACGGAGGTTGGGCAGGAATGGGCAAGGAAAGAGGCGGAGGATATCTTCCAGACGCGGATGATGGCGCCGTAGCTGGCGAGTGAAAGCTAATGCCACCAAACGCCGCATACATCTGGTGCGGTGGGGACGCAGGTAGTACAGACCCAGTAGCAGTTGGCGAAAGCGTCGACGGAGAATGGACGCTCGCGGGATGCGGAAAGCCAGGTATCGATAGTTGCTGGACGCGAGGCGAATTAGGGTTTAACGTCGAATTGGATTGGGGGAGCGGCGGGGGTTGTGGGGGACCTCCGAAGCGCTGGGCGTATTGTGGTTGAGGTTGCGCTCCATACATCCCTCCCGACTGTACGTTAGCTGACCCGCCACTTGACCCTGCGGGCATGTACCACCACATTCCCGAACCTTGAACCTCGTCAGACTGCCCTTGTTGCGATAGATATGGATGCCCATAGGGTGCGTGAGCGTACGTTCCAGGCGCATACATGGGTGGCCCGGACACCATGCTATAAGGCGAAAAGTGCATGCCATATGCCGTAGTAGGGGAAGGATAACCGCCAGCTACGGGTGAGCCTTGGTAGGTGTTGGCTGGGGGGGAGTTGGGGTAAGCGGCCGCAGCTGGAGATGACCCGGAATAGCTACCGGCAAAGCCACTAGGCATCGATTGATATGGACTGCCCATGTGTGATCCATGATATTGATTGTAGCCTGGCGTGTTCTGGTACGATGGATACGCGCCGTAGGGAAGGCCGGGTCGATAGTTTGCGTACGGGTGTGACCCAGGGCTGGGATACGTGTTCACTTGACCGTGGTTGTTGGACGGACCGCCAAAGCCAGGATGTCTGGGCGAAGACGGGTTGTAGGGTGGGTTTCCGGGGTTGTACGTTGGATAGCTCGCTGCGTAGCCTGGAGGAGGCAGGTTGGAGTTGGCAGCAGGATGGCCTGTAGTATAGACAAGGGAAGAGGTCTCCGGAGACGGTCCTGGTTGTGGAATTGAGGCTGAAGCACCATGCGCTGAATCAGAAGCGAGCTATATCAATATGAGGTCAGCAAGAGAAGGTTTGAAAGGTTAAACAGAAAAAAAGTAGAACAATCGGGGAGTAAATTCTGGAAGTCGCCGCGTGAAGAATGTCCCGCCTAGCTCACACAGAGAAAATCTAGGTCCGTGACAACCACCACAATAGAAATTAAAGTATGACATGTGGGAATATGAACCTACATTAGACGTGGCAAGTCCACCAGGGGTTCCCCAGAGCGACGCGTCGGCGGGTGAGCGAGGGCCAGTGTCAGACTCGGACGGAGGAGCGCCTACTGGTCTAGACATAGCTGGACCGGTTGAGAACAAGATAGCGCCAGGTGTAGGTTCGCCGAGCTGCCAAATGTCCTGCGGGTAACGATCGTGAGGCGAGAAGGAGCCGGGTTTGGCAACTGGATCGAACGGCAGCGGTTTGATTTTGACAGGCCGAGACAGAGATGGGTCGGGCTGCGTTGAAAGTCTGGAGGTATGAAGAGTGGTATCCGAAGGGAGATCTCGCAGAGGCGGCTGCCCGCCAAGCGCGGCTTGAGAGAGCAAAGGAAGCCGGTGCTCTACACTAGGATCGGTGGGAGTTCGTGCCACTGAGTGACCAGAATGGTAGTGCGGGGACGGCGTAGGGAGAGACGAATGCTTTTGAGGGAAGAGCCCTGCCGATTAGATGTTAATATGATTGAGATGTGTGTCGATGCGTAGAGTATGAATCAGAGGGAAAGTGGCATGATAGAACGAAATGACACGAGGCGGAACGGGGACGGAATGTAAGAGAGCGTGTTAGACTGAACGGTGAAAGCACAGGACGTGGCGCAAACGAGTGAGGGGCGATGATACCAGGCTGAGGCAAGCTTGAGATATGTGCAGGCAGTGTTGATAGACTTCCGAATGAGTTAAGACTCGTTGACTGAAAGACTACTCCACCGACAGAGCCCAAAAAATCAGTCCCAGGGCCCCAGACACCCTGCCCCCAGGGACCGGCCTTCTGATCCCGGATTCACCGGTCGATCATTGCCTGGCCAGCCCACTCTCGATCACCGCTCCACCCAGGCAGCCCAGGCAGCCCCAGATATCGCTCAGGCATCGCCCCGGCATCCCATGCCCCACAGCCGCCGAGCGCACGTGTTACTCACCGTGTGGGGCCTCGTCCTTGTCCGGCGGCCGTTTGTCAGGTTCCTGGATGGCCGTGCCGTTGGAGCTCGTTGGTGAGCTGGTGTTCGACAAGCGAGCTGGACTCTACCGTGACAGGCCCCGTCATTTCATTTCCCAAATATCGTCAGTTTACTTACTATCCAATCGGTATCTCCTTCGTGCATCGCCATCACTCTCGTGTCGAACAGCTCGTCTTGCGCCGAGTTGTCTAGGGGACTGCAGTTCCTAGTTGCACCGGGAACACTCAGCACCGGTGGAGTCGAATGTATGGGGGGCTCGATGCAATCTAGCTCTGCAGTCTGGCGGGTTGTATCAGTGCTCGCCGTCGTACCACCAGCACCAATGTATTCACTCTTCTGCCCGAACGATCTCCCCACGTGAACTGTGATTGGTTGCCCTAATCAGTGATCCTGTATCGGAGACGTTTCATAGACGGCGCATGTCTTACTTGCCGAGTTGGTGAGCAGAAGATCCTGCGGTACCGAGGCCTCCGGCGTCGATCACTCGCCGGACGAGATCGAGACCGAGTGTTTTCCGTGCGAGGTTTGTGTGCTCAACACGTAGTGGTCAGTAGCAATGACCGACGTAACGTGGGAAGAATTTACGCTGTCGCGACGAGTCGAGAACGAGGAACGCTGCGTTCAAGGATGCGAACGGTCAGAATTTGCTAATAGATCATTAGAAACCGCTAGAAACCACATGCCTGTAAAACTGTTCAACCTTAATATTAATGAGGATACCCCGGGCGCGGAGCCTACGTGTCGTGACGACTTCGGGGGTATGGCGTAGAGAAAGAACATTTAAAGGAGTCCGGGTTTAATTAGGGTGAAGTGGCGGCTTACCTTTTGTGTCGCAATGACTCAGGTAGACGCGCTACTAGCGAGAAACCCGTTAAAAACCGACAACGAAAGTTTTCTTTGTGTTCAACCTCACAGTTTTGGCGTTTGTCGAGCCACAAACGATAAGCGGGCAAACACAAAAGAAAAGAAACCGCGCTGACTTGAAGCGGGCTGTGGTGGCCCCAAGCACGAAGCAAACGCTCCATAAGTATTGTGGGGCCGCGGAGGAAAGGGGAGTGATGTCACCCCTACCGAAGTTGCAACCGAAAGGCGCAGCCGAAGTTGCCGTAGACCTCCTAGGGCACAGGTATGATGTCACTCTGATTACGAAAGGACAAACGCCAATGGAGGCACGTGCAATACGGTTGGGTTGTCCTGCATTGGGGTGTACATGGGGCGCAGCTAGACCAGTTAGAAGGCGGAGTAATTAAGTACCGGGAAGGCGGAACGGATTTACCTTTGAAATGTATGCGCATTCAATTGTAGAATTGTGTTTCAAACAGGTTGTTCTCAACGCTCACCAAGGTAGAATTGAGGTTGTGTTGGGAGGGAAGGAGAGTAAAACGCTGCCAACTCGATCATTGACGCCTCTCTTGAGAGAAAGCGATCGTCCCACCTTGTCGATGACGCCACACAATTTCAATGAATCGAGCCACTGTAGTTGTTTAAAATGGTATACACATTACACAAGAAGCACGTACACAACAACAATCAAGCCGCCGAGAGTGGACGCCCAGGCAAAACCTGCCAGGATCTTCGTGAAGCAGTTCATTTGAGGTTGACTGAAGTCGGGTTGTTTAAACAGACTAAGTCGTTGAAGTCAATCAGACTTGGCCCTCGCAATCGAGCTGGCGGGAGGTCTCCCACTGCCCCATTTGTCCGACGAGCTCGAGTCAACGGAGACTTCACTCACCGTGTCATCCTTTTAACTCCTGGAGTGTTGGAAGAAGATGAGAAGGGGTTATTCATTACAAGTTGTTGGCATGCTGTAATGGCTCGCAGTTGTAGCACGACTCGTAGTTGCAGTGACTCGCGGCTGTGGCTAGCCCAACGGGCGATTCCTTGAGAAGGGGAAACAACATGCGCTCAGCGAGGCTCTGGGCGAGAATAAAGCCAACTCACTGGTGTAAAAGAATATAAACTCCTCCGCGGTCTACAATAGGCAGGCTTGGCAGGCTTTGCAAGGAGCTAGTTAAGAGAAAAGCAGACATGTTCACAACGACCACTTTACGAGGCACCCCCGGTTCCTAGGCAATGCCAGCGTGTAAGTTTTGTACTGGGAGCCCAGACGGCAAGGATAAATTGGAGCGGACAGGGATAATACCTGGATTTTCAGCCTTGACACAGGCAGACCGTGAATAGACGGGAATACCTACGCAGCAACTTCAACACTCTAACGTCGCTACGTGAGAGCGTGAGCTTCGCTCTGCTGAAGATATGGGGAGACGTCCGTTCAGCGCATTGAGCCTACATTGGCTAGCTGTCTCGCCACGAATCGGGTGCTCGGATCGGGCAAGAAATAAACATACACGAAGATCAAAATACACTATCAATGCTCACCAAAATGTTCGGAAAAATATTTTCAAGCGCAGTTTGTTGAGAATATCCGGGGCAGACAACATTGGGCATCTTTCGCTTATTGGCTTGTCGTCGAAGCTAAAGTCTCGAGCGTTGCGCCGCGGGGAAGTCATGTGATAAGCGTCATTTGGGGGGTTCAAAAGGTTAACCGGCCAACCCTCAGTCTGTCCCTGTTAATTTAGACATACACGGTCGCTTTTGTTTTGACGTTGAATGGTTCGTTGCCACACACCAAACTCCGCTGTCGAGCTAACGTCGCGGTCCTCACGCTGGCGGTTGTATTTGCGCGAATAAGGTATTCTATGCCGCGACTGTTCGTGCATGCTATATGTTTGGGTGTCTGAGCTAAAAACCGCGCCGTACTCATTTGCAACAAACCTTGAGGTAGTTCAGGAAGGCAGGAACCTCGAAGGGTGATTTTGGAACGGGATGAGCGAGGGTTGGTCCAGAGATGTATTCCTCGGCACACCGTCTGAGGCACGCGCTAGGGAGGGCTGAAATGTAAGTCTGCGGCTAGCCACCGGTGTATGTTGTACTCAGCCAATGGATCACACGAGATTGGTTAGAGATAGCGCATAAACTTTGCAAACACATATAGTAGTTGAACCCGAGCCTTCGGAAATCATTAACTTCGATGGCTAGGAGCAGGGATTAAACAACGAGCTCCGAGCCGCTCATCGCACAAGGGTGCGTCTCCTAGATAGCGATAAGATGGCGGAAGTAGTTGGGATGATGCAGTAGCGTAGAGTGTAGATAAATTTCGCTTACCAGACGAGCGTTCGCAGTGGTCCCGTGCAAGCTTATGAGTGAGAAGCGCGGTGTTTCAGACGCTCCTCCAGCAATACCCAATGTAATCTGTGCTTCGAGACAAACAACCCTGCTGGATTGTCCAACATCAGTGGCCGAACATACCGAATGGAGAGTTCTGATCTGTTATGCTTCGATATGGCTGCTCCTTGCGGGAAATTTCATGCACGTGTAGGCCCTTGACGCAATCGTAAAATTATTGCCATTTTACGAGATGATCGCTGCGGCATCCGAATCGTCAGAGGTTTGAGTGTTTGGCAAACGCACATCCTTTTTGAGCGACCAAGATCCCAAACTTGCGGGGGGTATCAACATGCATGGCTATTTTCTGTTGGAAGATTTTGAAGTCCTATGCGCACGAAGGTAGCGTCTACTATTGCCGTTTCAACGGGCTAGACGACAATGACAGAGAAGGGTTTGGTGGGAAACTAGAGATTTACATCAACCCAGGATGCAGAAAATCACTGTTGAGATGCCAAACCTCCAGTGGACGGCC
>JANWGL010000786.1:0-11339 GCA_025200755.1 Ceratobasidium sp. C01
AAACAAGCAATTCATAGAAATACACTCACAAATTAAGCCTATGAGGATATGGAAGGTGCGAGTGCGTCTCTACAGTCGAAAACCCTCCAGATGGTTTTTCGTCTTTAACGGCTGCTGATTGTCTGTTACGGATCATGCTGAAAGTCGGTGTGGGGATGGATGAGCCACAAGTCACGTGACCGTGTTTGATCGAAGCTATGTAAGCGATGCACCTCCTGCTGTGTCCGACTTCCAGAAATTGGCGCTAAATCACGAATATCTGACTCGCTCTGGTGACTCGTTCTAGTGACTCGCTCTGACTCTTCAACATAATTCATGCTATAAAACTCTGTGGTTTGCATTCATGACAGTACGAACAACCACAACCACCACCTTGTTTAGGGGTTTATTGGCCACCCGAGCAAATCAGATAATGCCCAGAGCCTCGCGATCCAAAAGTAAGGCATCTTCGAGCCTAGGAGCCTCGAGCAGTTCGACCCAACCTGAGAGCATGTTAATCAAACCTTCGGACGATGATACAATTTATTTCTATAAACCCCAGCAGGAGTACGGGTTTCTTAGCCAATGGTATCCTTCGATCTTCACCTTGACTGAACCCGACGGCTCGACAACATATACCTATGAGAACGCAGAGCAGTGAGCTTCCCATCATTCTCAACTCGAGGAAGACGACTGCCTATTGACATATTTATAGATTCATGATGCACCGTAAAGGCGTTCTCTTCGCCCCCGACTCTCCCATAACCTCCGCCATCCTCGAGACGACTAACCCACGGGATATAAAAGCCCTCGGTCGGCAAGTCCCAAACTTTGACGACGCCGTCTGGAAGCAGGAGCGGGTGAAGATCGTGACGCAGGGCACGTATCTTAAGTTTACCCAGGACGAAGGTCTGAAAATGCAGCTTTTGCGGACTTTTGAGCGGGAACTCGTCGAGGCTAGCCCGTTTGATCGGATTTGGGGTGTTGGGTTTGGCGCGGCGAGGGCACCAAAAATGCGTGGAAAATGGGGGGCGAATCTGTTAGGCCAGGTACTAATGAAAGTAAGGAGGAGGATAAGGTTAGAGGAGGAGGGTGAGTCGCCGCCAGCAGAGGATGTCGAGTAACTTGTTATGGTGGGCATTGTATCATCATTGTATTCTATTATCGTCAGTACGTACATGCAAAACAATCATCAGTCAACATCATCGATATAAAAAGAAAAAGGTCCTAGCAAACTCAGACATCAAACAGAAAGTCGTCATCCAAGGCAGACTCGCCAACAGGTGCGACTAGCGCATCCACGAGGTGTGTCTCAACCGGCACAGGTTTAGGCTGGGTGTTCTTTGGGACCGTCATCTTCCCAACAACGCGAGCCGGCCCCTCTCTAGGACGTATCCCAGGAGCAGTACCAGGACGAGGAACAGTCGGTTTAGAGACCTGAGCAGAGACAACGCGAGGTTTCGAGGAGGCAGCAGACGGCGCACGGATTTGCGCCACAGACACAGGACGAGACAAAGTACGAGAGGGGGCTCCAGAAGATGAGGTAGTTCGCACCGCGGCGACGGAAACGGGGCGAGTGTGAGGCGCACTACCGGGACCTTTGCGTCCTGCAACACTTGTAGAACGGCCTCGAGTCTCTTGTGGTTTAGGCACGGCGGGCTCAGGCTTGGGAGGAAAGGGGTCATCCTCAGCTAACGTAACGATCAGTAGTTATTTGGGGAAGATATGTATGAACTCACGAGGTTGCAGCGAGCTGAGATCATGGAACTCGGGTTGGCTAATAGTCAAATCGACAACATCCTCATCCCGAATCGTGCTCAGAATGTCAACGTCGTCTTGTGGCCAATACGAGTACGTTAAGCCAATGACAGCCTTCCCAAATGCCTTCATATCGGGCATATCGAACATCGGCCGGTATTCCGGGACTATGGCCCCCTATCAATCTCCGCCAAATCAATGAAACGCCAAATGAATTACTCACTGATAGCAGTAGGAGGCATGTATTCAAGCTCCTCCTCGCTCTCTTCCAACACCGCAACCTCCGGCGTAACGCCCCCCACCTGAACCTCCTCACCCATCTCGGGCTCAACCCCCAGATCTCCAACGTCTCCGACATCCCAATGAGCACGCCGACCCTGCGGAGCGGGAGTCTCGAAGTCCCGTCCCGTCGACGAGCGGGGCGCGCGGATGGTCAGCCGGGACGCGCTTGGCCGAACGGTCGTTTGGGGAAGCTGGGGAGCAGGCGTAGCGAGCTGTTTGAGTTTGGATTTTTGAGCTGAGCCAGCGACGGGTGTCATGATCGACACGGCCTTGCGTGATTTAGGGTGAGGTGTTTTGTTCGTTTTGTCGAGGAGGGCGAAGGCTCGACTGATGGACTGGGTCGGCTGGGCCTCCACCTTTCCACCTTTGAATAGTCGTTGCGGCTCTACTCAAAAGCACACGTCAAAAACGTCAATCAGAGAATTATTACTATTGACTTACCAAGTTGCCCTCCAGGAGTTTGCACCCCCCCTTTAGCAATCCTCTCCTGCCCCTTTCCCGTCATGGTCGTCTGCGCCCCTCCACGGCCGCCGGGATTCTCTTTCCTATTGGCGCCAATGCGACCAGGAGTCTTTGTCACATGTCCTCGACCAGCGATGTGGACATCGTCGTGGAACCGTGTGCTCAACATGGAGGACGGAGGTAAAGAGTGTTGGGGCTTTTGCTCATAACATAGGGTCTATGGGCGCTTATTGGTGTTTGCAAATTCCCCCTCAAATATAAATGGTTGTTTGTTTCAGTGTCAAGTTGATTCAAGAGAAAATGCTACAATGATAATAAGATACAAGTAATTGGGTCATAGCGAACAACATGAGGTCGTAGATTATGGGTAATGCGCTACTTATTTGCTGGTCTAGTACCCGGCACTGGTTGAGGAGCCTGAAACAAACAGACTCGTTGATACTGGATCTATCAGACAAGACAAGGTCAAGTTTTACCCACCCCTGCTGATCCTAACTCCGCTTCGTGCTCAGACTTCATAAGGAATAGTTGTGCGATTTGGTGCTGGACAGTCTTTCGTTCGTCACGCAGACGGCCAACTTCGTCAGTAAGTGCAAGAACTTCCCGGGTCAGCTGTTTCTTAAACTCTTCGACGTGCACTATGATAACATAGGTGTCGTTTAGATTAAGATCGAGACCGGTTATTTATCCCCACTTACGTTGGATGTTCATGGACGTTGCTTGAGACATGGCTTCAACAAACCGAATGCGCTCTCCTCGAATTTCGCTTGACAGATCTGAATACAACACACTTCAGTCGCACCAAACATACACGCACGCAGCTAATTACCAGTCGACAACTGTCTCATCAGCCGTTCTTGTTCCTGCCTCTGAAGCTCAATCGTCTTCAAAACCGAATCCGAAGCTACATTCAAGCAATCAGCTCCGCAACTCGCCTGCCGAATCGCCACGACCCACCAAGATGCTGCCTAAGCTCGGCGTTCCGAGCTTGGTCTTCATGAACGGTAGCCAAGAGCGCATTCAGCGTAGCAGTAACATCCCCAACGGTCTTCGCCTGCTCCGCCAACATTCCACGAAATTCTTCGAGCGCACCAGGCTGTGGTGGGGCCGCTGCCGGGTCTTCCGAGGGCAAAGGAGGGTCGAGGCCAAGATCACGTCGGAGTGCCCCGATGCCCATTCCGACGCTGTCCATCTGTGTCGAGGCGTTCATCACAAATTTCTCCAGCCAGGCGTTAAGCTCCTACAAGCAGCCAATAAATTAGTGCGATGGATGGCACGCGGACTTAGTACTTACGTTCGAGTACCGAATTAGTTCTGCAGTTTGTTCCGCCTGTGTTGTCCGATGCTCCGCGTCCTCACGCAACGCAGCGAGCAACTGCATCAACTAGAACAGAGCAACCACTCAGCACTAGTTGATAGGAACACATAATTCTCACCTTTTCATTCGCCTCCTGCTTCAAACCCTCAGTATTCTCATCTGTACCAGTCCCCCCAGCCTTAGCCTCCAAGAAAGATTGACACATCGCAGCTACTCCATCGAGCTTCATCAATACATCAGACAAGTCCGCCGGCGCCTGGGCACCCTCCCGAATCTCCTCAAGCGTTTTCTGAATCTCAGACAAGTCGACTTGAGGGGTCCCAGCAGAGACAGCAGCAGAAATATCGTCCAACTTGGATACGAGCTCCGAAGTGTTGAGTTGTGGCAAATCCATTTGGGAAGTAGGCGGTTGCAGTGAGGATATATGCGCTTTGAGTTCTTCCAAAAGTGTAGGATCCAGCGTTGCTGCAGCTCTTCCAGATAAAGCAGTTCCAATCGTCTCGAGTTTAGACAAGATCTCTCCATGTACCGACGAATCCTCCATCCTCGAAGCCAAACCATTCACAGCCAACTTCACGCCCTCCAAAGTCTCAGCCAAAGACACCCCCCGCTGCCCGTCCTCTTCAGGTACATCCCCAACAACAGCTCTCTCAATCCTCTCCAGCGCTTCCTTCATACTCATGACCTCCGCCCTCTCCGCAAGCTGCGCATCCACACTCGACCTCTGATCAAGCCCCCTCACAGCATTCTGCAACCTCTCCAAGTGTCCAGTCGTAACGGCATGCTCCCGAGTAGACACCTTGCTTGATTCTTCCACTGCTTGGAGAATGTGGTCTTGCGTGCTAGCGACGAGCTGACCAAGTCCAGAAGCTTTAGTCGAGTGTGCCACGTCGCTTTCTCGCAGAGCGGACGTGAGCGAGGCTAGGCGCTCAGCAACACCTGCAGATACCTCAGGCGCGGCGTCGTTGTTACTCGAAAGGGGTCGGATGGTATGTCTTGCAGGACGTACGTTGCCAAGAACTTGAACGGGAGGGGCATCCACACTGACTGCAGCACCCCCAGATCGACCAGCCAACCGAGCAAGAAGCGACAATCCTCCAACAGGCTGAGACACCACATTCGAATTCGGCTCAGCAGGCTCCGCGAACGGCCACCGAGGTCTGAAAAACGATCCACCCTGCTCGGTAGGACTTGAAACTCGCCCAACACTCCCACTCCCAACGTCAGATCCAGAAAGCGACCCAGACCCAGACACAGTAGCGGGAACCCGCCTCGAAGTCAAACCAACCAACGAACTCGACCCCCTTCCACTTCTAACCTCACTCAACGCTTCCCAATTCATACTCCCCGCCGACTCACCCTTCCCGCTCCTATTCTTACCTCCACTCATAGACCCACCACCCAAACTCACAGCAGGACTGCCCCTCCGCTCAATATCCGCCCGCCTAGACCTAACTAAACTCCGTTCATCCAACCGGCATATAGACGGACTCGGCGTCATCCCGTTCCGGACAGAAGAAGACCCGGTGGGCGAGAGGAGGAGCGAAGTTCGTTGGTGGATCGTCGATGTACGACTTGGGGTGCGTGGAGCAGGCGTTTGTGGGGTGGGCGTCTTTTGTGGGGTGAGTACCGATTGTGGGGTGCGTGTCGTTTGTAGGGTTGGCGTCTGAGGAGTGGACCCACGTGGTGCTCGCTCCCGATTCGCATTTAGGTAGCTCAGGGGGTTTGGGGGATTCGAGAGCGTGAACGGAGCCGATAAGTCTAGGGGAGGCAAGCCAGGCCTGGGTCTGGATGTATTCGGGTTCTCCCATGGGTTAGGTAACACCGACACAGTCCGCCCCCCAGGATTATGGCTGACGGTCTGGATTGGAGTCTGTAGACGCTGGGGAGGGCCTGGAGGTACCGCCGGGGGTGCTAGCGATACCGCAGATCCCGATCTTACGGGCCTGTCGATCGGAGCGGAGTTGAAGGGCACGCATATGGGCGTTTTACCTCCTTCTGCATTTGCTCGACTTAATAGTTCTCTACACGCCCCATGTCATATTGAACCATTTTAAAGCGAAGAAGAAGAGACTCACAGTATCTCGTCTACCCACTTTCTCCTAACACCCATGTCTCCAACAGCGAACCTCTCCACCCTTCCCCCATAGCACTCCGCTTCGAACACATACGTCTCTTTGTCCTCTTTAGCCCCATCCAGATCGTTTCCGTCCCGCAGCCCATCAAGTGCGCCTTTATACACATCCGGGAGATCATGCGATAAAACAGAATGAACTGAGAACAAATCCTTGATGGGGATTTGGAAGCGACTTAGGCTCGAAGTGGATAAACGCGGATTGGGTACTTCGAGGATGATGGATGTTGGATAGAGTGAGACTTGGTAGGGCATCCATTGAGGTGTCGTGGAGAAGGATGAAGCGGAGAATGTGGATAGGGGTTGGCGGATGGGAGATTGGTATAAAAGGAGGCCAGAGCAAATAGGCTGAAAAATTCTATGTGAGTTATAATTACGGACAAGTAACGCATAGTGTTACCTCAGTTTTGAGCAGGGCAGTCATATCAGGTTCGATACTCGCTCCGTCTCGGCTCTTTCCGGGTGATTCAGGACTACTCCCCTCGTCTGTGCTCATCCGCTTTCCTAGTTTGAGCTTGAACGCCTTTGGTAGGGCTCCAAACGAACGCGACGCCGACACAGACATTCCACCCCCTTTTCCAGGAGACTTCTTCAACCCTTCTTTGGCCTTATCCCCCAATATTTGCATCAGGTTCGTGAACGACTCGCGCATCTTCCCTCGGCTCCTCGCAAACGTTGAGAAATACGACGGGCTCTCTGGAAGACATTGAGACGGAGGTACACGAGGCAGGTTAGACGAATCTGGAATAGGGGGGAGTTGGGCATCTCGACGGGCGGGTAAGGAGACACTCGACACGGATCGAGGGCGTCGTTCGGGTGCAGGTGATGAGGACTGGGCTTCAGAGTCAAAGTGCTCGTATTGAGATATGAGTTCTCGTGCTGAGCGGCGTCGCTGGAGTTGCATGCGGGGAGCAGTGACAGAGGACGATGTGTTGAGTCGCTGACCAAGGGGAACGTCGTATCGTCTTGAAGGTGTCTCAGGTCGGGCCTCAACGCTGGTATTTGTCCGTGGTCCACTTTGCGTAGCTATTGGTCTCCCACCTCTTGGCTTACTAGGACCACCATCCTGGTCCTGAGTAGAAGGAAAACGACCAGAAGGGCCTCCATACGCGCTACGAGTACCATAGTAGCCGCTTATTGACGTATCGCTAGGAGCAAGCGCTACTGCTCTAGGAGTATCATCAAAAGGCGTCGGTAGACAGAAATCGGTGGTAGCCGTTGAATGAGCGCGCGTCAGAGCCGGACCAAGGGACACAGGAGATTTATCAGGAGACGGATAGTCTGTAAGCGTCTGAGAGTGCAATGACGGCGAGCGAGCACTTGGATGATACACAGGCTGAGGCGAGTAGATCGATGGCTCTGTCGCAGATGGAACTGGAGACCGTCGAAGCATATCACATAAATAAAAAGTAAATGAGTGTAGTAAAGAGCGACAATCAAGGACAAGACAAACAGGGGCCTCGATCAAACTTAGTCTTTGATCAGTCACGTGTGTATTCAAGCACGTGATGACGTAGGTCGGCGAATGGAGTGATGTCATATGGAGCGATCTCGATGTATGCGGCGGGGGAGAAGCAGAGAGCCGACGTATTCACGAGCGGCGCAGTTACATAAGAGCTGGGCGCCGTGGTCGTGTGATCTGTATAGCAGGCGTGGGGCGTCAGAGCGCGCGTCATCACACTTCGTCATGTCGCGTCATTGTGCACGATTCGCTCTCGGCCTGTTGCCATCGAGCGCCTCATCCACGCATATATAAACCCATCCCAGCTAGCCTTTCTCTTCACTCATCCAAAGCAACTCACTCTTACCACTACTACCACTACTACTACTTATCATCATGTCTGAAGCTGGACGTCAATCTTTCACCGACAAGGCCGGTGCTGCTCTCAAGCCCGACTCCCAGAAGACCACGTATGTTCACTACTTTTTGCCTCTAACTTGCCACTAACCCGCTTCCAACAGCACCGAGCAGGCTGGTGACTCCATCAAGGGGACCACCGACTCTATCGCGTCTACCCTGCAGCCCAACGAGACCAAGTCTGATTCTCAGAAGGTCGGCGACACTCTGTCCGGCAACTCGTGAGTCTATTCTTATCTTCATTTGGACGCTGGTCTAACTCGAGTGTCATATAGCAACGAGAACAAGGACTCGCTCTTGACCCAGGCTAAGAATGCGATTGGTCTCGGTGAGACCAAGCACTAAGCTTGCTTCCATGGATCTGGTCTGCTGCTATCTTTGAATCGTGCAACTTGTATTGTTATACAATTGTAGTGACCTTTAATAAACCAATCTGAATTTTGACATACTACCTTTGCGCACGCTATAAACCTGGGGGCTTCGAACTAGTCATGCAATTAATTAATTTGGCTCATTTTGAGAAGTCATTGAATCTCGCCATGGAAGCTCATTCTTGGGTAACTGAGGTTGCGCTTTGACGGAGTCTTACCCGATTCGGTCGGTGCGCCTCTCTAAGCATTACTGTGGTTTGAGATGCCTCTGCAATGGTTATGTTATCATACACATAAATTGTGGATCGATAAAGCAATGTGCTCCCTAATTCAATACTACCCTAAGTAATTGTACACTCGGTTCGGCTCGACCTCAAAGCTGATGCGCATTAATCCACTTGCTCAACCTCACTGCATCTGAATGCACTAAATTAAAATCATCGAATTGTTTAGAGAGAAAAGGGTCTGATACCTATGAACCCACTCCAAGGTAACCCCCTGCGTCCAACCTCCCTCTCCCATCCCAACCTCTCAAAATATCCCTCACCCCCACCTTTCCGGACCTCAACACTTACAACCGCACTCCCATCCGTAGACCGCATCGTAAATGACATTAACAAGCTTCCACATACGGCTCTGACCAGGTTCTCCCCTACTCCGTGTCCTCTGTATAATGGGTCTACGCCAACTGCGAGGATAGTGATTTCAGGTGGGACGGAGGGCGTATGTTGCGTTATGTGTGCCGAGGAGAAGCCGATGATAAGCGGCGAGGCACGGTTGGAATGGGAGGGAGGGAGGAAGGCTATGAATGTGCGTCGGTGGGAGCGGGAAAGGGTTTGGCGGAGGGAGGCGAGCGTGCAAGATGTTTTGAGGAGGTCGTGGTACATTTCTTTGACGCGGGGTATATCTTCGAATAAGGTTAGCACAATTTAGAGGATGCGAGGCGTGGTGGGCGTACCGGCGGAAGTCATTGGTCGGTCTGAAACAGGGTAAACGGGGTGTAGGAAATAAGAGGGAAACAAACGTACACATTACCCTGCTCGCGTCAAAGTTATCCTCTCGTAACTCCACCGGCGAAGATATGGAATACTCAGAAGTCGGATAAGACACCGAATATTCTGAAATTGGGAGGACATTCTTCCGAACAAGATAAAAAATAATAATCACTGGTTCAGTGAGCCACTGGTACGGTGTCTACCGACCACCGACTTATATGCTCCTCCAAAAAAACTGCGCTCCACTGGGGCTCGCCTCTCTAGCAGCCGACACCGAGACCTTGACATGCTCCATCTCGAATGGGCTCTCTCAGGGCGGGTAGGGTGGCAGAGCCGAGCTCGGACCTCTTCATTGCTGCGACTGCTGCGGGGAGCGGTGGGTCACGAAATGCCGTCGGCGCACAGGGGAGCGCAGCACTATGATCCGGGTAAACGTACCTCCAACTTTTTACTCCAAAATGAACCACTCGAGGGCAAGAAAGGCAAAGCGATTCTAGATATAGCGGAGATAAGTACCAAGAATACACCTCAAAAGCATCAAGCTTGGCAGTCCCAGTCTACCAAAACAAGCTCGCCCAGATAAATAAGAGCACAACCACCGGTGGCCAAGCACACGCTACAAAGTCTCCAACCAGTCGTCTGACGAACCCAGCGTCCCCCTTCGAACGTGCACACCCGATCAAGTCCAAGAGATTCCGAGCCGCGGCCCAACGGGATTGTTGTTTTGCCTCGACCCATCCAGGGCCCCGTCTCGACGATGACGACGTGCGCATCCAAGATGTTGGTCGGCGTGGCTTTTGGTCGGCTATGTTGGGTGAGGGCAGACTGAATGTGTGTTCTTCCCCTCCCAGGTCGAAGTAACTTGCGGGTGTAAGCGGGACGGGGGAAGGAGAATGTGGATAAGCGATTTCGTCGTCGTCGATCGTGGGCATGAGGACGGGCGAAGAGGGAATAATGGGGCTTCCGAGTGGAGAGGCGGAGCGGCTGCGTAGGATACGGGGGGTGGGCACATTGAGGGATGTGCTGCGTAGGGGTTTACGCGCTTCAGGTCGGTGGATCTTCAATGGCCCAGGGTTGTGTTTTTGAGCTGCCGAGCTTCCTCGTCGTGCGTTCACGTAGACGAGAGCGATGATGCTGAGGAGACCGCAGATAGCATACACGTGGGTGTATATGTGCATCTGGTCGGGTAGATGGCATGGTGTATCGGCGAAGGTCCGAGCATAAGGGCTGGCAGGGTCGGGAGACACGAGCGAGAGCAACTGGAATCCAGGTCGCTTAACCCCCATAGCCATCGAGAACGACTTGACGCTAACTTCCCGAGTGCCCACACTGGTTCCATCAGTCCGAGGGTGTCGAATGTCGCAATAGTCGTGGTCGTCTCCGCTAATCCTAAAGGGTTACCACTTTTCAGTTGCAAAATCGTTGAGAGGGCGCACCTGAAGACCATAATTGGGTTTGTGCCATCGAGTAGGAATTGCGAGGTGTGTCGTCCGAGTAGGTTTTGGTATCCCATTCCGGCACCTCGTTGGATGGAGCCGCGTTCTCGAAGTGGGCCGCAGCTCGCACCGGCTGACCGAGATAGAGGGATATGGGAGAATAGGATTCGAGGTTTAGGGCTCCCCTCTAAAGGCAATTGGTCGGCATAAATGGGGCTCGGTTTGACTGTTACAACTAACCTTGAGCAAGGCGGTTGATAAATTCGATGGCACCGCCTGGAGTTCCCGGCCAATCCTCAAATGCTTCGTCTTCCTCGTACCGACGATAGTCCTCTTCGACCAAACTTGGCGCGTCGATGAATACGAAAGAATGGTTTGCGACAGTTACTTGGTAGTTCGTAGCACCACCAAAGTGGGCCAAGTATCTCTGGCGAGCGCGGGCGGAAAAGGCTTGCGACTTGCCAAGCCTTCGTTCAAGAGAAAGTGAATATGGGCCGAGTATACCTAAAGTAGACATACTACGTACCCAACATCATGATTACCGACTAGATAATACTTAGGGACGTCCTTGGACATGCGAAATATGTCGTTAAAGCGCGAGTAGTAGGCTTCATACCTCAACTAAGCATCAGTTACAAGAGCAGGAAGCGCGTAAATATCGACTCACTCTTCGTCGAGCATGCGGTAACGACCTCCGTCCATCATATCCCCCAGAAATACGACAATATTGGGCGACAACCGTTTTG
>JANWGL010000789.1:7554-19834 GCA_025200755.1 Ceratobasidium sp. C01
GAGAGTACGGAGACCTATCACCATACCCGATAGAACGAGAAAGACCATTGGCGGTCACCGCGCAGAAGGACATATCCGAAGGAATCGCGATCGCACCCGGAGGTAGGATGGTCGAAAATTTGACCATTGTTTGCTTATATAGCTGAGATTTACTCATGTACGCATTTCTTTGGAAGAATTGCACTGTGAGGGTTGGCCCTCAGCCTCAAAATCACATTAGAAATCGTGCTAACGCAGTTACCACGACGTGGACCGGATTGTGGGCCTGAAACTTTGACACATGAGAGGAGCAGCCCGTTCCGGGCAAGCGCTTGCACTTGCTGGCCCCGCTGGCCGGCTGTGCTTCCTTCCAATATCCCGGTGTTCTCGGCTCGATAACGTGATTCTGAAAGTTCTGAGCGTCCTGAGAGATTTCCTGATGTTCTGAACTGTGATGAGGGCTAATCCAAAATGCGCTGTTTGCAGCAGTGAAACGACTCGACCGGCAACACTTACTCACGAGCGGTGGTCTGTGTACCTCGTTTGTCTCCCGTTTCTATGAGGATCCGTTCACTGCTTTGGTTGTCGCTGTGTATGTTTATGTCTGTTACTCATCACGTGACGTCAGTCCGGCTCACAACAAAATCGGTTCACGTGACTAGTTCATCCTATTTCACGTCCACCACAAGTCCATCCTCCCTTCATCAGCTTGATGTAAGGGCCACAGCCTCCGTTGCGTGCCAGCGCGCGGCATCAAACTTGTGCACGGTTCTGGTCTTTGGTTCCCCCTTTGATGTAAGGGCAACAGCCTCCGTTGCGTGCCCGCGCACGGCATCAACGTTGTGTTCGGTTTTTGGTCGACTGGCTAATGCTTTGATGTGAGGGCAACAGCCTCCGTTACGCACCCGCGCGCGGCATCGAGTATGTGCTTGGTTTTCGGCTGATGGTTCTCCTTTTTGATGTAAGGGCAACAGCCTCCGTTGCGTGCCTGCGCGCGGCATCAAACATACACGTCGTTTTTGATCAATAAACATGATTTAATGTCACCTCGCTACCGCAAAATCGTTCCTGAGGGCCTTCGAAGTCCACTCAGGTGGCGAGCCACGGGTTTTCTCACAACTGTAAAGTTCCAATCTTGTGATATCATTGATCTCCTGTACGTAATGTAATAGTAAACCACGCGTTACGTCACCCACCACCGTCGTTTGTGGTTCAATTTTGCTAGAGTAACGGCACAATTAGCCAAAAATGTTAACCAAATTAAAGGCGTCACCGTTTTGCAAACTTGTTTACGACAATTACCTTGCTACTGCAAGGTCACCCCGGGGGTCTGAAACACGTGACGCGCGAGGTCATGCTAAGCAACTGGCGACCATACTGTGAAGTAACTAAGTGAGCTGACTGCTGGACAACTCGGACACCCGTTGTCCGTTCGTTCTGCCTCAATATACTGAACTCGTCATAAATGTACTTACATGTAGCGACGCGAGGCCGTGGTTGTGGTTACAAATGTACCCTAGTAGCGTCACAAACCGGCTGCGTGGGTGAAGTTCAACCTATCTGTCACGCTCGCTACACAATAATAAAACGGATTGAAATGGTAAGTGTCGAAATGAAAGTGTAGATAGAGACTATTATTCTACATCTTCGTCACAGATATATACTCACCCACCGTGGCGCTCAGCAACATGATCTGGAAGCCGACCCCGAATATCACATAACATAAGTTGGTCAATAGCGCAATCCTCATCATTGTCAGGGCTATTTTCTTCCTCGAAACTTGTATCCTCTGGAATCTGGGCCTTGGCTGTGGGAACATCAATCCTTTTGTCACGCCCATTTCAGATGCTAGTGGTTACCCGTTGACCCAATTTTTGTCAAGCAGCTCAAGCACCGCGTAAGTACAAATAGGGCGAGTAGAGTGTACACAGTTAAAGGTAGTCTACAATCTGTTCTACTTAGCTAGCTTAAAATAACTACTTAGTCCATACCCGAAGCATCTAATAAGCAAAGCCGGGTGAGACTTGTTCAACCGTGCTCGAAATGAATGGACTCCTCAACATATTAGCACCTTGCTGTAGAGATTGCTCGTTCAGTAATCCTAACCGCTGATCTTCCTCCGCTAGGTGCTCACCTAGGGCGGTGTTGAATAGTTGTGCATCGGATTCACGCAGTATCCGGATTGCGTGTCTACTTCGGCTTTGACCTAGAGCGACATCCGCGTTGAGCGGCGTCAATTTCGCCGAGCATGCTGAGAAGGTCACGCTTGCCCCCATTTTGGTGTATGCTGCGGGAATCTTGAAGAATGTCATCGCTCATAGCCAGTTCCTCAAAGTGGTGAATAAATTCCAGTCGTTGTCGGTATACTTATACTGACATACCTCTATTCAGAACAGGTCTATTCTTCAATTCAATAGTGAAGTTAGAATTCCGGATACCCCACGTCACAAGAAGCTCGCCGAGAATCCCGCACTTAATCATTCCCCAGCCGCCCTAGTCGGCGTGTGGTTGTATGCTCATCTATCACGCCAGGTTCTGGGTTGGTGGTTATCTTGAACCCCGTTTTCCCATCACGGAGTTCCGGAGCTGCGAGGTTATTGATACGGTTTGTATAGTACTTTGATTCTACTCGGCGCACTGAGTAGTTTACATGCTAGTGGCCTAATCATTCCCTTCATGTCCCTTTATGCATTCTTATCTATTTTTCGACCAGATCAAAACCTGTTGCTTTGTGGGCAAGGCAGGGTAAGTGTACCAGCTGCGGGGCGCTTCCCACGAGTCCTGATATGAATTTGGAGGCCGAAGTTGGCAATCCACCACGCATAGCGTTAAAACGGTTGCTGTCCACATGCTCACTTCGTGTTATGTATAATTAATATTATAACCGGGAGGCCACCTGGTTGACCCTGATCTGAGCGATTAAGGCTTTTTTTTGCAGCAGCTGACATGCTAAAGCTCGCCAATTTTCTTCTCCTGGTGCGAAATCCCAATCAGCGTAAAACAATTGCTGCCAGCCTAGGTCCAACGGAAAAAGAAAAAACAGAGGTATTATTCATGCTGAAGCGGGCGTGAAAGCAAAGTACAGTGAAATATAAACTGTTTGTAAGTTTCACCTGGACTAGATTCGGGTGTCCCAGCAGAACTAGAATCGTGAGTTCTGGGTGTAAGAAATTTGAGTGCATACGTACATAGTTCCTTCATCAATCATCGACCGGCACCCGGTACTCCTCCAAGCCGCCTTGTACTTGCATATACCAATTGTGCGCCCGACGGATTACGGTTGACCCCCTGGCCAGCATGATATCGAAACCTCTACTATTGGGTGTGCCGAGACGGGTGGAAAGTAGGTCGCAGCAGATATTGTTGAAAATGCACCATCGCTGCGCTGTTACCACGTCGTCCTGCAGTTCCGAAATGCTGGAATAATGTCCACCAAATGCATCCGGGTTGGACAAGTGCTCTGGCTCTTCAACGTATTGGATCTTGAATCTCCTGAACAGCCCATATACCTCAACGGGCTCCCGCACACCGGGGGGTGATGAAAGAGTTGCAACCCTATTCATCTTCCGTTTAAGGGTTTGACAGGCGTCACGCAAGGCTGCACCAGCTTGTTCACCGACATGGTAGCAGGTGGATCCACCGCAGAGGTGTCGGGTTACCTCAGGCTGCTTTAAAAAAAGGCGCTCCAATATGTTCGTCTGGCAGACTGCATCTCCAGCAGAACCGACTTCACGAAAATCTGCGTACGCATCGCATATCCTTGTTAGATAACTAGAGAGGTCGGCGCAAATATCTGCACTAAATGTAACCTGTGCAGTGGCAGGCATACGGAACAGAATCTCGAATGACATCTCGTTGCTAGGACCAAAGCGAAACTGCGCAGCCATCTGCTGCAATTTTAGTTAAGTTAGATAGGATGTACAATTCAAGACTCTAAAGCATCGTACGTTTGCTTGGTGGTCCTAAGGAGTGCCAGTTCATTCAATTGCCTCGCCAAGTTTTGAACACACGTGTACTAACCATGTCCAAATATCGTGAGGGAGGAAACAGAAAAGGACAAGATTTAAACTAGATACAGGGGGGGGGGGAGTTCCAAAAGGTCGGTTGCAAAGGTGGAGGCGGGCTGGTAGTAGCAGATAGAATCAGCGATGGATATTAGTGCGAAGTGATCCTTGACTAACAACGACAATCAGCACCTGACTACCGCTCGAGGCACACAACAGAGTATATCTTATCGGTTCACCGCTTTTTACTTAACCTCTCACACCAATACATTAAGAAAGTTACTCTTGGCTCTACGGACGGGTGCTCTACGTGTCAGGGCTCAGATAGTCAGTATCAGTAACGTGGAATGATCAGTATATGCGCCGTTGTAGGTCAGCGCCTCGGTTGCAGGGTGTTTCTGGATAGTTAAGACGTTAACTCCTGTTCGATTGTGACAGCCTTAGCGTGTGAAGCCTCTGCATTGATAGGCGCAATCCGTTTGTCTGACATATCTCGTCCCCGCTTAGTGGAGGCATATTGCCACGTATTCCGCATCTAATTATGTATAATTCCTCATGAACCTAAGCCTCCCGATTATCCTCTGTTTGATCATGTAAAAAGTCTTGCACTACCTGCCAACGAGCAATGGTGGAGTTGATAAGTTATTGAATACTAACCTGGTAAGAACCCACCCTGTTTGCCCTCTCTGCTCTTTCAGTAAGAGGCTATTCGATGAGTTAGCCGCTGGCCCATGATCAAGCAGGGCTGGGATGGCAAACTAACCTGAACCTTCATACTCAATGCCTCGACAACTCGTGCCATGTGACCCGTCTCATGTAGATGGGCAATGGCATCCAGGAATCCCTCCAAAGCGTGTGCCTCCTCTGGCTGCATACACCTTACCGTGCTTTCTAGTTGCTGAAGCTGACGGCTGACCCTACTGTGACACCTGAGACTCCGGTGGGTGACAACGCTTGATTTGTCCCCTTCCCAATCTGACCCAGGTGGCGTAAGGGGCCTGTAAAACTCATCATCGTCAATGGCCTGGTCTTGATCTATCCTCCTCTTTTTGCTGGGCCACCTCATGTCGAAAATACTCTGCGACAACAGTCCTTGTTGCTGGTCCTCGCGGTTGATACTGGGGGAGGCAAGGAGGGGCGAGGATACACTGGCTACTGCATCACTTGTCGAAGCCTTGTCTGCAATGTCGGAGACGGCATTGATTTGTTGGTTTTGGGCCTCGTCGGTAACTTTAACGTCTGTGGAATTTTGAGCTAGTCCATCGAGGGGTTGGTTACTCCTGGGTGGTTCACGGGGCCCCTTTTCTGGTGTCGCGTGGGGCGGAGAAAACTTCTTGGGCACTTTCAGGCCCAAACCATTGTCCAACTTCGGTAGCTTCAGCATGCGCAAGAGTGCCCACCACGGCTGGTGACGGAGAATGAGTTTTTTATACTGCTCTGCTGTTGTTCCAGCCGCCTCGTCAATACCTAACTCTTCTAGCCCTAGTAGTAGCGATTCTCTGTCCTTCCACATGCGCAGGACAACCTGCGGTATCCGCGGTTTTCTTAGAATGCCAACCACTCTTGAGGCTGAATCACGCACCTTGTCGGGATAGTTACTCTGCTCAGTCGACACCCTTTTTTTGAGCAAGTTGAATATAATCCCAACTGGATGATCTGCTTCCGTGCCTTGGAGGTGGTTTCCGGTGTACCTACTAAGGGCGCCTTCTCCTGCGGTCATGTGTATGAACTGAGGGTGAATGTTTTAGAGAATCAGGCTCATAATGAATCTAGGGGTGATATGGCCTTCTCACATGTTGTGCTATTCGATACATCTGCGTCAATGCAACACCCACGATGTCTGAAGTCAAAACTGACGGCAGAAGAACCTGACAGTTTTGTTTTCGTCCATCAACTATATTATTCCTTGATGGGACCTTCACTTACAACATCATTGAACGTCCAGCTGTCTGTCCCGGCCGGATTAAGTACAATGAAAAAAGCCTCTGGACGCTGGCAGACGCGCGATAAAGCTGAAGCGGCCCCTCCTGGGAGCTCCTGCCAAGCATGATCCTTCTTCTTCACCGCCGACTGTAGTTTGATACGACTGCAAGAAGATGCGGGAAGCAGGAACGGCTTGGAAGTAACTTCAAGGGATTTGCCCTGGAGTAGTGAGCATTGTTCGATCATCTCTTCGATTAAACAAGACGCGAGCTATTGTGACCCGAGGTTTTAATGTATATGAAAATTAAAATTCACATAAAATGCTTGGTCACTTACACGGTAGAACCGACCCTTCGTAAGCTTTTTCCCCCAGGTACAGGCGTTGAATCCAGGACGAAGGTGAGCGTGTTGGAGAGCTTGGGCAACAGCATCGGAAAGTATCGGTGATCGCAATAAGTTTTTCAGCCCCTGACGAGTCTTGCCTTCAAGCACTGCTCTCTCTAACCGCTCCTGGTTTACTTTGTAGCTCTCTTGAGTTATAGTCTCCTCACCCCTCATTTGATACAGCCGGTACATGACCATAAACCGGTCGGAATCTGTAGTTTTCAGACGATAATCGTCTTCGTTGTTGGAATGCATCACAGTGAGGAATTCTGCTGGGTACGCGGTCTCTAAGTCTACTCTGGGTTAATCACAAAAGGTTGTTTTCAAGGGATGCAAAGACCCACCTTGCCGGTAAACCTCAGCATACCACCAGTGCTCCTCGGCTGCTTCCATCTTTAGACAAGCAGCAATCCGGTGTTGCCCATGATACACTAGGACACCCACATTTTCAGGGACCTTTGGAATGATTACTGAGTTCTTGTCTGCTGAGAGCTTAGCCAAGCTCTCCAGCGCCTGATTATCCTCCAACAGGACCTTTATTGGATGAGCGGCTCTGTCAATCCCAACGTCCACAAATCGTTGGTGTAGATCGTCTACCCATTGCTGAGACAGAAGGCGTTGGCCTGGGTGTGGCTGAACTTGGTTGGCCGATACCTTAAACTTTCCGACAAGGTATCTCGGTTCTGCATGCAGAATAAGCTGAGAGGAACCAGTCGTTTCACCGACATGGACAGAATTAGTATTTGAGCTCATAGAGGAGTAAGGTGAGTCTGGGGAAGTCTGGGGAGTGGAGACGGGGGTTCAACATGCGACTGCAAAGCCCGCACAACGTGACGGGTGGTTTTAATATACCAAACGTGCTATCCCGTGTTTAGACTCCAGTGGAAATGGGCCAGTGTGACGGCAGGATTTCAAATTTCTCATAAAAAGTAAAGCTAACTGATGCGAACCAACTAAAAGTATCTCTGGTTACATGACCAACCAACTGATTGCTTGTGTGACAGCCAAACACGACGGAGTTGCGTGACAGTCCAATGCGTTACTATAAATGTTCAAACACCTAGAACAAGAGGAACAGCACCGCCGCTACTCCTGCCCCGCTTCCCAATACCTCACCCTTGCTTGTGTTATATTTCTCCCAATGTTGGACCCTAGGTAAAGTACCTTGAGCACAGATGAAGCTCCTGCCCATTGACAGGTAGTTCACATCAGCTTTCCTCGCCCTGCCCGTGAACTGTAAGTGAGAACTGTGTATTGGTCAATCAATACCTAAGCTATCAACGATGCGTTTCAGTACCTGGGACTCTATCCCATCTCGCTCCTGCTCTCCGTCTGACATTGTGGAGGAGCCAGTCCCACAGTATACAACTGGGGACTTCCCACCTCTTGGCTGGTCTTCGCCAGGTCCCCTCACTTCTTCCCCACTGGTATCTGAACCTGCCACTCCAAAGGCTAGTCTACCTGATTTAGCTGGATCTGGCGTTCCCTTTGGACAATGGGCCAATTCAAAGTCGGTGATTAGGGAGCTGTGAGTACTGGGGCATTTGTTTCCTTGCAACGTTTAACAACCAAGAATCCAGGACTTTTGATTCAATTGAGTCACACGTAGAAGTGAATGACTCTGACGTTGAAGTGATTGACTCTGACGTTGAAGTGATTGACTCTGACGTTGAAGTGATTGACTCTGACGTTGAAGTGTTTGACTCTGATGCCAAAGTGATCGATTCTGATGTCGAAGTAATCGATTCTGACATTGAAGTAATTAACAGCGACAGCAAGGTGATCCGACCTAAAGAAGTGGTGGACTCTCAGTCAGGTGTTGTACAGCAGTAAGTTCATTTGGTTACTCTATGCTTCCAAGTCTCTTGTAGATCAATTCATCCTTTGTAGCACTCCCACGCTACCGAGTGATAAGGCAAGCTCTGCAGTTCCGACCCCAGCGTCCAAGCCAGGGGAGGTCTTGGAAAAGCAATCGGATATGGACATATATACACAGTGGAGGCATGTCTCGAGTCAGATATCAAGCAGGTATGGCTTGTGGTAGTGTTTCTTACATGAGTAAGGGAGCTGGGTTCACCCCTCCACTGATTCCTTTTTTGTGTTGTTCAGTAGTCCAGCAGCCAGCAGTGAGCTGGGAGATAATAGTGATGTAGATGTGGTGACTATCGGGGACCCGGAGGATCCCGAGTGGCATGTGGATGATATTTCGCGGCTTAAGTTGGAATTGGAAGGCGGGGAGTGTATAGACTTGGATGCTGAGAGTGTATGTGGAACAGAACTTGGCGAAGACACGGGTAGTGTACATCCAGATGGTGATGGATGTGGGCATAGGTTCAAGAATGGTGGAGTACGAGTTGAATAATTCTCCTTTCTCCTAACACTTAGCTCATCATCATGCCTCATAGAACAAATTTGCGTCAAAAACTGTTGTGGATAGCCGAACGTACGTTTGGCTTTGCCTCATCGTGCTGAGGTATTATTGAAGCTATATTCAGTGGATCGAAGCGTGGTGACTACAGCTCGGTTGATATTCACTCAGCGAGCAGCTCCGGAGATCGTACGCAGATGTTGATCAGTCCTTTGTCCAAGCGATTCAAGAGATCAAGGACAATGTCCCATGGCATGGCTACCACTGGAATGCTGCCGTTGAAGCGGAAGCGGTTGGACAGGACTCCAGAGCAGGTCAAATCTCCATTTCCAAATGCCATGGGACAGCGACCGTTGGTAGCGACTCTAGACAAGAAAATGTGTGTACCCAAAACTGGTGTGAATAGGCTTGATTAATAACAGAGTATAGAAGTATAGGAACGTCTATAGAGAAGTCTCTCAGCGATAGTGGGAACCAGGAGCCAGAAGATGAAGAGTTTTTGAGCGACGACGACAGGTAAATTTTTATTCCATCATGAAATGTTAAACTACGTTCTGATACAGTTGATATTAGGGAGTGGACACTCTCTGAGAACGCCTCTTCCCCTGATCTCTTAACTCCGCTGCGCCACTGTATGGGTGCATGGGCCGTGGGCTGTGACTGGGATCTGGAGAGTGAATCCAACCCACTCTGGGACCTTATCCACCAACCGCTTATGACAGTGCAGGTCATGGATCACACACTGGGCTACTTGGTATATCGAGCAGTCCTTGCGGAGGCCAATTCTAGCAGAGCTACCTGTTTGGTTCCAGCCTCTCTTTTTGGAGCCATGAAACAAATCGAGGGTGTCACAAGGCAAGATATACCAACTGGTTCCACCAATAGGACCCCAGAGCAGCTGGAGCGGCTACAGATACAGCGAGCTATGGTCTGGACTAGGCAGGAGCCACCCACAAGGATAATTCTCCCCGTCATTGATCATCAGCGTATGCACTGCTATCTCTGGTATGGCGATATCAAGCCAAAGCAGGGGCGGGTTGCATATCACTGTGAGCTCAAGTACCTGGATTCTCTAGCTCGACCATCCGCAAGGCTGCTTGCGGAACAATTCTCCCTAGCAAAAGTTGTGGTCAGAACTTTGCTTCCACAAATTAACGGGGAAATCACTTGCAAGTATGAGTTCATTGAAGGTTTTCGCCAAGCTCCTGGGAGCACAGACTGTGGGTTCTTTGTATGCCAGGCAGTATCCGCGTTGGCTGTCTACTCTGATGGAGCTCTAAAGAACCTGCTCCCGGTTAATCAAGTCAAGACCAATGTTAAGAAAATCTTGGAGTCCTGTAGCGACAAGGCGTTGGTACGTTTGAGCAGGGGAATGCTGGCGAAGAATCCCATTCTGCTGCATAACCCTATTGGTGTTTCACCTCCACCTTGGCAGGTCGGGAAGGAGGTTCAGCGCAAAAAATCCCCTATTCGCAGGGAGATCCCGCGGTGGATCACTCCTGAATATACGCGTTCACTATCGGAGCCCCAGGAATCCTATATGACCCTCCAGCAGACCCCAACCACACCTTTGAGTTGGGGGGAGGTTTTCGGGCCAATGCCATCACCTGACTTTCGTACTGTGGATCCAGCCAGTGCTGAGTGGTATCTTGACTCCTTGAAGGACCCTAGTTTTCGTCTACCACCAGGGTTGCTTCATGGCATATCAGGTGCAGCGCCAGATCATTTCATGGAGTCTCTCTTGCTACGGACAGGGAATTTGAGCGATGTTCGTTGGTTACCTGGGATTACTGTTGTAGGCGATGAGGACAATGAGGACGAGCTTGAACGGCCTGATGACTGCTTGGGCGTTAGGAGGATGTGCGATGCATTGAGGCACTTAAAGGAAGGTCAAGAACGTAGTCTGGCGGTCTTGACTGGCACGAACGCAGGAGAGCCGCTCAGGTTGAACTGGGCAAAGGATCCATTGGACTTGGAGGAGGAGTGGTTATCGGCAAGCTTGGACGTGGACTCGTTGTCCCTGACAGTTGCGGATCCCAAGTTCACCATGCCTGCAGCTCTGCATGCCTACCCGCCCAGAGCCAGCACTTTGACAAATGACAATGGCCTATCTGTTGTGGTGGATGAAATCGAGACTCCACTTGGTCGAAGTGAGTCTACTAGTCCTTCTGAAATATTTGAAATCAACTTTGAGGTATTTTAGTCCCAAATTTCACGTTCCTTACTATGGGGCAAAACAACCAATTCAGGGTCAACATATTCTTCCCCAAGTACAAAAAAGGCCAAGATAGGGGGGGGCACTATATCACCATGCTCAACGACAACGACTTTCAGACTTGGTATGACCAGGTGGTTAGGCCTGCTCTGCAACGTATTGGCTGGAGTTGCCCAGCAGAGCTTCGTGAGACCTATCGGCGGCTAATTACTGAGCTGCCAAAATCGTACAAGGCAGCGCAGGCTCATTGTGTCTCAAGCACTCGGACCTTTACGGGCTATAAGGTCATGCCACAGATCCTAAACCTGATACTCAGGAGTGCCAGGGAGGTGGTAGACAACAATCCATCACTCTCCAAGTTTGGTGGATTCTTCTACCACATTTGCGCTATCAACATCAAGGCGGTCTGTGAAGCTATCCCTGAACGTGCCAATGGGAACCCAATGCTGCACGTCCTCCAGCAGTACCCAATTGTGGATTGGAGTGCACAGAACTATTGTGATATTGCCGTCGATGTTGGCTTGGAGATTAGTATCTGCCAGGAAAAGCTCCCAATGAACCTGGACGCCATAACTCTGATTTGGAAGCTGGATGAACTCAGGAAACTCTTTGCGAGCAGTTGGAGAAAGCCCCCAATTGATCCCTACGTCCATTCACACGTTGTTGGTGGTGTCACAGCAAAGCCAAGGGTGCATGCTGCACCATGGGTCTATTCTGCTCACGCATATATGAAGGATAAGACACTCACGTATATCAACCGGGACAACTCCATTGGGACTGGCTTTTCAACTGATGATGCATTGCTGGGTTCTGCCCATTACCACACTCAGACAACACGACTACAGGATGTCTGGGCAGAAGGTTGTGGAAGCTATGGTGGGCGAGTGGAATGGAGGGTGGGGTTACGTATGGCAAACACAATGTTGAAGATGGACCCAAGTCTTTGGATCCGGAGATTCATGAGTGCTAATGCCTTGGTGAGCTTTTGTGACTGTCATAATCTGGTTGAATGAGGGTGCTTTTGCTGACATGGGGCCATGATGCTATCAGATTGGAATACGGACAGCAGACATAGTCAAGCTGAAGTCAATCATGCTTCACAGCTACAAGTGGTTCTTTACTCGGATGCAACAATTGCCCTCAGAAGATCGCAACTCATTGGCAGTTGGTCTGCTTGGGTCCTCTCTCACATATCTGGTTCAGGGACTGGTGAGCAGACCAGATGAGATGAGTGCCTCCCGTGGCATGGTGAAGGATCTCGAAATTGTATCTCGAGCTAGGAGGTTCGGCATTGCAAGCATCCCACCAGAACGATTAGCTCCTGACCTCATGCGGATGACTGGTGACATCACCATCCAACGATACCCCATACTCAAGTATCTCGCTCGAAAGAACCCAGCTGGAGTC
>JANWGL010000793.1:0-15776 GCA_025200755.1 Ceratobasidium sp. C01
GAAAAATGCGAATTTCTCAATGGTTTCTCAATCAAATTACATTCTGATTTCAGATATGGATTCCCGTAGAGGTTCCCTATTTTGGGGCATGTTGGAAATTGGGCACCCCCTGATTGAGGTTTATTTGCTGAAATCATAAACAGGAGTGTCAAATCCTGCTAAATTGCATGTAATCCATTGTAATTCAATGAATTGGTGTTTATTTGGCCAAATTATACTTAATTTGGTGTAATAAGGGACCCCAGGTTTAATCAAAGATCCACTTTTCTCTGACGTGTCTCCCAGTGCCTCTGCATCTGGAGGAAGAGTGGAGCTCATTCTGGCTCATTCTTGCTCTTTTTCAATTCAGTAGCCGGAATGAGCCAAAGAACCTCTCTAGGTCTCATTTTTGAGTTCAAAGAGCCAGTCACTGAATTGAAAAAGAGCCAAAGAACCTCTGGCTCTTTTCTGAGATTTGGGTTTTCTCTGACATCAGCAAACCTGCAAAATGTTTTCAGTGTTTTGAAGGCCTTCAGCAGCACGTCCAAATTCCCAAAACGCTTCAAAACGCTTTAGGGCGCTTTGAAGAAACAGGACGTGCTACTTTCGTGCTTCAAAACAGTCAAAACATTTGACAGTTTTGCTGATGGATGTGGGTCGAACACTGTGGCGCCCAGGAGTTTGCCCACTTGGTGTGAGCAATAACGCGCCTGCTGCTGCGCCCGAGGCCTTACCAAAGGCCCACCAGCCTTGGTGTGGTCTTAGGCCACGCCGTTTGCTTGCCCAACGCGTCCAGGACGTGTTGGTATGGTCATTTATCCTAGGCTTTCTAATGGGAGCCTTAGCTAGAGTTGCTGGACGCGTTCCCACCGAAAAATCGGCGGAATTTCGAGCTTCCTTCGCGCTCCAGACGCGAGAACACACCCCAGGAATGTCCTGGGGTATTACATCACCTCCCTACGCGTTTCCGACTCCCCACCCTCATTTCTTTTGGAGGGAAGGGCCTGGGGGCTTGGCAGTATCACTCGAGTATCTGTGTCCTCTCGTTTGGCTGCAACCCCAGGATTTGACACTGTACGCACCCCAGCGTGTGACAGCACTTGTGCTGACGCGTCTAGACGCGCCCCTACCTATGGGCGACGCTCAGGCGTCGTCCTGGTCCTCCCATATGGCGCAGCATCGTCAGAGCAGCGTCTGGACTCGCCTGGCCCGCCCAGGACTCGCCTGTTGTTGCTACAACATAGTAGGAGCTTACTATAGAGTGACACGCACCCCTGGTGCGTATCCTGCGCGCCCAGCACCTTTGCTCGCCCCTGGCATGCCAGGACGTCGCCAGGAGCTGGGCCCGACAGGCCCCAGTGGTCCTAGAGGCCATTCAGGCCCTTACTCGCCCGGTTGGACGAGATATGGCGGCTGTAAGGGCTCGTTCGACGCGTACGCTGCATTGGTATCTAGCAGGCCCATCCATGAGCCGCCTTGCCCCCCTCACCTCCAAGGAGGAGTCGCTCCACTGGTCCTGGTAGTCCCAGGATCAGTTATTGCTCATACATACTCCCTGGGTACCAGGGAGTATATCACTCAGTATAGAGCGCGTTTAGATGCGCCCTACTTGGAGGGCGATGCATTGGCATCGATCCAATCGCCCTGGTTTACGCAGCATCCCAGAGGCTGCATTTGGGCGATACTTACATTGTCTGGGAGGTCCCAATCCACCCCAGGACTTACTCAACACGCCTGGGAGCCCCCAGGTGTACTCTGCTGCTTGCTACGCGTCCCAGACACGTATTCGAGGCACCTGGACCAATTGTATGTCCCCAGAGCCCCAGGGTCACACCAGGCGCAGCGACGTACTGGGCCACGAACACATTGTGGCCCATATGGTCCTGAGGACTACATTTGTTGCTACTCGCCGAGTTTAGCGAGTTACGATGGACTTGGGGGCTCGTTCGACGCGCACGCCGCGTCCCTACCTATCGACCTCATTTGCAGGTCTCTACGCTGCCTCCTCGATGTGGGAGGCGGCCTTTTGTCGACCCCAATGGCTCCAGGGGCCCTCCAAGTCTTTACTCGTTCGAATGAGCGAGCTTCGCTGGGATTTGCAGCTCACTCGACGCAGCCCATTCAGGGCTATCCCTTGAGCCTTCCTGGCTCTCTACTCAACGTCCCCTCAGCATATGAGGGGACTTATAGCGTGTCCCAGGGGCCCAGGGACCCATACTTGCTTGACCTGGCGTGCTCAGGCACATCTCAGCCATTGGGTGGTGCTGGAGCATCACCCAGGATGCCCCACACGCAACCGCCTTGGTGTGGTCTTAGACCACACCCTTCTTTTGCCCAACGAGTCCTGGGCGCGTTATTTTGGTCATCTTTGCTTGGCTTCCTTATGGGAGCTTTAGCTAGCGTTGCTGGACGCATTTCCGCCGAGAAATCGGCGGAATTCCGAGCGTTCTTGGCAGTTTGGATGCGAGGCTACGGCCCAGGAATGTCCCGGGGTTATACACCTTCTCCCCAAGCGTTGCCAACGCTTTACCCTCATTTCTTTTGGAGGGAAGGGCCTGGGGGCTTGACAGCATCGCTTGAGCATCAGTGGCCTCTCGCTTGGCTGCAAACCCAGGATTTGATGCTGTACGCAACCCAGCGTATGACAGCACCTCTGACAACGCGTCTAGACGCGCCTCCACCTGTGAGCGACACTCAGGCGTCGTCCTGGATGTCTCAATGGGCGCAGCAATGTCCTAGCTGCGTCTGGACGACCCATAGGCAGTCTTGGACACACCTGATAGTCCCAGGACTCGCCGGCCATGCCTATAATATAGTAGGTATGGACTATAGAGTGATATGCACCCATGGTGCGTATCTTGAGCGCCTGGCCATCTTGCCTGCTCCTGGAATGCCAGGACAGCGCCAGGTGCTGGCCTCAACTGGCCTCTGTGGTCTCAGAGACCATAATGGCTCTTACTCGCCCGCTGGGGCACGTTGTGGCGGCCGCAAGGGCTCATTTGACGCGTACGTCGCGCCGCTAGTTGCCAACCCCTTGCACAGGCCCTCAAGCCTCCTCCATAAGATGGGAGGCGGACCTTTGTCAATCCCAACAGCTCCAGGGACCCCTGGAGTCCTCTCTCGCTTAAATGAGCGAGTATCGCCAGCAAGAGCGGCCCATTCGACGCGGTGCAGGGCTGGCTATCGGTTGAGCCACCATGGTATTCTATCCGACGCCCCCTCATACACTGAGGGGACTTATATTGTCTCCCTGGTGGCCAGGGATGTATCTCCGCTCAACTGGACACGTTCAGACGCATTTCAGCTCGTGGGCGGTGCTGGAGCATCGCCCAGGACGTCCCAAACGCAGCAGCATCGCCAAGGCGGTGCATGGATATTCTTCCCATTGTCCTGGGCCTCCCCAAGGTCCTTGGGACGCGCTCAGCACCCTTGCCATCATACTGGGGTGGCAGATCTATTGGTGCGCATCCCAGATGCGTACCCCTTGCGATTCACCCGATTGGGCAGTCCTGGAGTCCCAGGATGGTATCTGGCGCTCACACCAGCCTGGCTACACCACTGGGGTGGCCTGGGCGGTCGATTGGAATGTCCATCCTATCATTCGCCCAGTCTGGCGAGTTATCCCAGCCTCAGGGGCTCTTTGGACGCGCAAGCGGCGCCCTTACCTGACGGGCCCTCACCCAGGCCTCTACGCCACCCCTACATGCCAAGGGGCGGCCCTCAGCACCTCCCAGACCATTGGGACATGTACCCCTAAGTACTCGTCCAGTGGGGCGAGTTGAGTCAACAGCAGGGGCTCAATCGACGCATACATTGCGCCAACAGGTTGCGGGCCACTTTGCTTCCTGGCTTGGCCTCCCATTGGCGCAGTATGGGGGTCTGCTTCACCCCTGGGGTACCAGTTCCCCAGTATTTCCTTTCCGTCTCGCTCATTCAGGCGAGTCGTGGGGCGAGTAATAGCTCGTTCGAACCGGGCGCGCCTGGCGCATCGAACAAACCGCCTCGCAACTGTATTGGCTGCCTCCAGGTAATGGGAGGTGCCTGCTTTGCCAACCGCGGGACCACGGGAGTTATTATTGCTCTTACTCGCTCAGTCGAGCGAGTATCGCTCATATCGAACGCTCACTTGATGCGCTTATGTCCTGGCTATCAAATGAGTGATTCCGGCGCGCTGTCCTTGGCCCCCTCATTAGTTGAGGAGGCACTGCTCGATCCTCCCTGGGGCCCAGGGGGATTATCTATTACTTGCTCAATTGAGCGAGTTACACTGCCCGTGGGGGCTCGTTTGACGCACAAGAGGCGCCTCAACCTAACGGGCTTTTGCACGGGTCGGTACGACTCCTCCTTGCCTCAGGAGGAGAGTTTCAATATCCCCTGGGTTGATATACCAGGGGATTTCATTAATAACTCGCCCAGTTGGGCGAGTGGTGGAGAGCTTAATAGCTCATTCGACTCAGCGCGCCAGTACGCATCGAATGGGTGTCTTCTCCCCTTGTTTTTCCTCCTCCCTGTGGGGGGAGGTGCCTATCAGTTCTTTCCCGGATTTCCGGATATTTCCTTCATTACTCGCTCAGTTGAGCGAGCCTGTGCTTCCCTAACGGCTCGTTGGAGGCGCAGGATGCGTCCCAATTATATGGGCTATGATTTGGGCCACAATATCCTCTCAACAATGCCTGAGGGGGCGTTTGTTGTGCCTGGGATTAGCATACCCAGGTATTTGGGTTATATCTCCTTCGTTTCCGCGCTTAACGCACGGTGTAATAGCTCATTAGAATCGGCGCGCTTTTGCGCGTCGAATGGGCCCTTTAGCCAAACGCTTTGACTCCTGCTCGTTGCAGGAGATGGATTTCTTTACGACCCCAGATCACTGGGGTTATTTACTGCTACTCACTCATTTGGGCAAGTTTGGGGGCCCTCTATAGCTCATTTGATTCGCACACAATGTGCGAGTTGATTATGCATTGTGCTCCCAACTTGGTCATCGTGTTGCCCCCCTGCAGGTGGTATACATACCTGGGTACTTTAAGTACCTGGAGCCAACAAATTGGGACAGAACCGGGCTATAATTTAGCCTGGTGGTATCTTTCAGACCAGGTGCAGCATGATGCTGCATCTACATACTTTACAATGCCCACTGGTAAACCCAGCAGGGTATTTATCCCTGTATTTTTGAGCTTAATTGCTCTTCTTCTCCCTTAGCAGGCTTAATGCCTGTTCATTTATTACCTCGTAGTACCGGGTCACCCTGGTCAAGGGTGCTGTATCCTGTAACCAAGTGCATTCCTTGGTTGTAATTCCCTTATGGGGGCAGGATTGTGGAGGGTTGGCTATAAGGAGTAACCTTGTGCATTCCTTTACCTTAATTCCCTTGCAGTTCTGTCTCTGTGGAGGGTCTACCTCTGGAGAAACCCTGGGATACATGTGCCAGTGTACATTGGTAACTTTCCTTATCTTAATTCCCTGTGTATTCAGGGATTTTCTCTTTTCTTTCATGTTCGCTTTTTAATTGAATTTTTTATATTCTCTCTGTTTAACTTCTTGACGCCTTTTCCCCTATCATTATTGGACTCTCCTTGCACTTTTCTGATTTATATTTCTCACCCTTGTTGTGTTTTGAGAACTCCACAGGAGTTCTGAAGGGGGGGGTGTAAGGGGGAGAAATGGTGGGTCACATGACCCTGTAACGTTTGCGGTAACGGAAACGGTATGGATCTATGCAGGAGCCGCAAGTGGCTCTCACGGCTCTGTTTACACGCTTGTATGCTCTTGTATGCAGACCCGGTTTCCTTTAAAGGATCCAGGTTCCCCCTCTATCCCTCTTGTCTTCGTTTTTACTTCTCAATTCACAAGTGTTACGATTGTTCTATTCGCGGCGACTACGTCGCCGCCTGACTACATACACTTCGAGAGCACGAAGACCTAACATTTTTGAACATACCAATACACAACCACTAGTGAGCACAACTCACTAAAACTTCATTAACTCCGAACACACGTACTACGGGTTGGCCTCTGATAGTACACTCTCCAATCCAATCCCTACTCGCGATCGCACTTACCCCTTCAGATGGACAGACAACTCCGGAGCGGACGCTCCTACAACGCCGGACTGGCGCCGGTGACCAGCAAGAATAACAGCCGTAAGGGCAAAGGTCCCAGCGCTGGAGTAAGGAAGAAAAGTAAGCAACCTCTGAAGAATAGGAAGGAGATGCTCACCTTCAGATCATTGGACCCGGACGAGAGCATCGTCGAAAGTACCTTGACCCTAGAGGGGGTCGGGAAGAGGCGAGGCATCGTCTTGGGCGAAGGGTCAGGCGTCAAGATGTCACCCGCCCTCTATCAATCGAAATACGGACGCCCACCGCCGATCAAGACGAGTTGGCTGATGATTACCGCTCACGAGAGCGATGCCCGCGATGTGTCGGATGCCCCTGAAGACAGGGAGGTCACCCCCAAGAGTGAGGCTGCCTACAGTGCGCTTGGGTTAGTCATCGACGACAACCCTGAAGCTGCCTACTGTGCGCCGGCAGCTAGTGAAGCGCCCTCGTATAGTACACCCTCAGCACCGCTGAGGGTCGCGGACCCTCCCTCATCTGAAGACGAGGGACGGTATTCGACAGCTAGGACTAGTAGAGTCCGCAGCTCAGCGACACCGTATGATAATAGAAGTACCACATATAAGCAATGCATAGTAGCGAGTGAACCTGAACACTCACCGACGTCGCAAGAAAACCGGTCAATCAGTCTAAAAAGACCGCGTTCGAGGGCTGAATGTGACAATAGCCCGTCAACGAATCGGTCCAACGCTAGAGTGACTGACTGGGATGCCGAAATGCGTAGAGCTGAAGGCTTACCTGGTAGAGCCGCGTCTCTTCCAGACATAGACCCTAGCTGGGTAAACCCTGACTGGTCGCGGTCCGCGCACATCGCTGAGGCGACGGCAAGCCTTGCGGAAGTGCCCGAGACACCTAACTTAGAGGTGAACGCGCTAATACAAGAAGTTGATGAAAACTACGCACTAGACGATGAGGACTTTGCAAACATCCTTAGAAATTTGCGTTCTGAAACATTGGGTAATCGCTCGATTAGCCAAACGTCAGGTGCTGGACCCTCTCAGCGCCGACACAACCCTCGAGTCACCGTCGAAGACGACGATGACAATGAAGAAGAGGCAGCGATCGAGTTATCTGACTGCCCGTCCGAGTCAGAAGCTAGTGAAGCGACTAGGGGAAAGGGCAAATCTAAAGCTGAGAAAAAGAAAAAGAAACGCTTGAAAGCGAGCAAAGCCCCAGAACTGGGGGTTAGAGTCGATGACCTGCATCAAGTCGACGAGGAAAGGGCGGCCAGACGTCCCCAGAGTGGTCGATTCGACGAGTCCAGACTCGCGGCTACCCCACCGGGATTCAGTGTCGTGAGCCACCTGTTTCCGTTTCTCTTGTTACGTTTCTTTTCTCGTTGCTATGGCTCTCTCCTCAGCTGCGCCTTACTGCGCAGCCTCTCTTCTCTCCCTTACTGCGCATGCTGCGCAACGGACTCTTTCTCTGACTCATGCTGTGTATTGCGGCTGCGCCTTACTGCGCACTGCATGACTCGATGTACGCTCATGTTTGTCTGGTGCTGCGCACCCTTGTCTATATATTGAGCGACGAGCAAGCCTGGATACTCCAGCTTGCTCTACCTCGTCTATTCACTCTCTACTTGCGTGATTACATCTTAGAACTTTCCTCCCTTTCTTTCTCTCCTTCGAGGTCTCCGACGACCACTCTTGCGACTCTTGACCACTCTTCATCAACGATTCAGAGGGTCTTGACATTCAGAGCCGGAGGTTATCTCGAAATGATGCATGGAAATGCATCGCGAGCTCCCCCAGAAAGCGTCCGAAGTGTCTCCCGAGGCGATCGGAGTCAACAAACCACGCATATAGGCAGCCGACATGGCAGCCAAGCGGGTGGCGGAGGCGGGGGAGGTGGAGGTACACCCCCAGATAGGCCCGCCGCGCCGCCAGATGGTTCTGGCGGCGATCGATCGTCAGATGAGTCGAACGACGGGACCTATGGCCTGGAGGCAGCCCCGACGATTTGGACAGTGGGTCAAGCTCCGATCCCAGCAAATCCAGCTCGAGCTCACCGTCGTCTGACGATGGTGAAACGCGTAAACTTCGGAGGAAAATACAGGAAATGCGTAAAGTACAGAAAACGCTCGAACGCTGAATAACTCCACGAGCCCGATCGGGGTACAAAGCTCAAGCTCCCAAAGTATACGAAGGGGAAGCTGACTTTGATAAATTCGAGCACTTCGTATTTACATACAATAATTGGTGTCATGATACGCGGATGAACACACCTAACAGCGTAAGAAACGTTAGCCACTTTCTAGACGAGAAAGCGGCCACCTGGTACATGCAGAACGTCGCACCAAACCTCTACAGTTACGACATGGACCGCGTTTACCATGGCTTGTTTGACTATTGCTTCCCTCCCGGCTTCAAGGAGACGCTACGCCGTAAGTAGATGCGTAAGCGCCAAGGGATCAAAGCGTTCAAGACTATTTCGCCGAAGGTGACATAATGCGCCAGCGATTAAAAGTCACCAACGATCAGCACGTGCAGCGCATGTGGGACGGTATTGCCAAATACATCAAGGTCGAATGGGCGATTAAGGGAATATTGCCTGAAAATACGACAATCAATGAACTACGTACCACAGCGTTGGACATCGAGCGAGCACACAAAATTCGGAAGTCGATCGAGCAACAAGATGACAATCCCCGCAGGGAGCAGAAGAATCGTTCTAGAAGCCCCAACCATAAACGAGACGGCAAGAAAAGCCGATTCTCGTGCAATCGCAGCCGGGAGAAACACAAAGATAACAAGGACGATGACGGAAACCGTGAGAGCAACGGCAACAACAACAAACACGGGCGCGAGCAAGCGGATAATTGGAAAAAATCCAAACGCGCTCCAAACCCCAAGTCGGCCAAAAGTGACAAGCAACGCGATGAGTATCGAGCCGCGAATAAATGCTTCGAGTGCGGCGAAGTTGGGCATATGGTTAAGGATTGCCCATCCCGTACTAAAGCTAAACCGAGTCACTTAAGGTCAAATGCGGCTACAGTAGAATCTGAAGCTAAAGTTCGATGGTCGTCCGTGCTCCTGCAAGAACTGCAGAAACTGTCAGATGTAAAGGACCGAGTCGAAGTCTCAGCCTTACGCGTCGATGCTAACACTGCCATCCCACCTGCTCGTGTCAAAAAGCCGAACGGGCAGCAGTTTATCAAGCGTAACGCTACTGGAGTAAGAGACTTGGCTCGTAAAGTGCCGAATACGCTGATTATACAGGCCGAACTCGAAGGCGAGTCTGTTCGCGTACTATTAGATTCTGGCAGCCAAGCTGACCTCGTTTCAACGACTATTGTCGATCAACTTAGATTGACGAAAAGCGTATTGACTAAGCCGTTACAACTGCAACTGGCGATGTCAGGCTCAAGAGGCACCCTCATGCATAATGTACACGTGCGTTTGAAGTATCAAAATATAGATGAATATCGTGACTTTGACGTTGGGAACCTTGAGTCTTATGATATGATTCTCGGGACGCCGTTCTTATATCAACACAGTGTCCGATTAAGCTTCAACCCAAATAGCGTATTTATAGGATCAGATCGCTCACTACCACTGGAAGGAAATAGTGTGATACAAATTAGCAGTCTTTCAGCGGACGTGCTAGAGAGTCGTATGGAAGAACTTCGAGAAATGCTACGTCGGAAGCGACCGAACTGTGCAAGATGGTCGCTGAAACCCCACTCCCACCTATGAGAGCTATTAATCATACGATCCCTCTAATAAATGAGGGATTAGCGTACCGTTTCAGACCGTCCAGGTGCCCGGAAGCCCTAAAGGGCAAGTTCGAGGAGAAGGCTCGTGAGTACCTTAAGGCAGGGCGCTGGGAGCTCGCTACCGGAACTAATGCGATCCCCATGCTGTTCTTGCCTGAGAAAACTAAAGACGGAACCGTTCAGCTTAGGACGGTACTCAATAAACGAGAGCAGAACGCGAACACGAGGAAATTAGCGTCGCCGTTACCTAATATCGAGGAGATACCCACTACGATTTGTTGGTTTAAGTACCGAACACTGCTAGAAGGCAAAGACGCATATGAGCAGATTAGAGTGGAGGAAAAGGACGTCCACAAGACATTATTCCACTCACCATTAGGCACGATGATTAGTCGAGTAATGCAGCAAGGGGACTGCAACACGGGCGCAACATATCAGGGGTTGATGAATTATCTGTTTGCGGAGCACATCGGCGTTTTCATGTTCGTCTACCTAGACGATATCATTATATTTTTGAATGGAATACAGGAGCATGTGGAACATATCCGCCTCGTTTTCAAGATATTGAAAAGGGAGAAATTTTACCTTAGTCCCAGCAAAATGCAATTCTTTGCTCTCGTGTTGTCGATCCTTGGGCATATAGTCGACGAAAAAGGGATTAAGATGGATCCTGCGAAGGTGGATAGCATTAGCAAATGGAAAACGCCGTCAAGCAAGGAGCAACTTGCAAGTTACCTGGGAGCGTTGGGTTATCTGACCCCCAATGGCCTAGGAATACGCATACCTATGGCAGTGCTTACCAAGCGTGCTAGTGGAATGGCCCCGTTCAGATGGGATGCAACGGAGGAAAGGGCGTTCAGAGCAACTCAGCAATTGGTAGAGGAATATCGGGACCGCCATAGAGTAGCGTTGAGCTACAATAAGGACACGGCACCCATTTACCTGATAACAGACACAAGTCTAACAGGGGCGAGCGGATTCGTGAGCCAAGGAGAGGATTGGATGACTGCCCCGGTGGCAGCCTTCTGGTCTGGCAAATTCAACTCGGCGCAACAAAATTATTCAGTAACGGACAGGGAAGCCCTGGCAATTATAACGTCGCTCCAGAGGTTTCAGCCTATCCTGCATGGCGCAAGATTCAAGATACTTACTGATCATAGGGCGTTGGAGCACTTGATGACCCAGAAGAATGTGTCCGCGCGTCAGGCTCGATGGTTAGATGCTCTAAGTCAATTCGATTTTAGCATTAAATACATTGAGGGGACAAAGAACGTCTTGGCCAATGTGCTTTCGCGCATATATGCGGACGAACCTAAGGGGACGCTGCGGGCGGATAGCGAGTATGTGCAGGAGGAGAAGAGCGAGGCCGAGGAAGGTACTCGAGCAAAGGGGGGACTTACCCGACCAATACTCACTGGCCTTGCAGCCTCTGTCGCCCCCGAAAGTGAGTTGAATTCGGAGGGCATGCACCGAAACCCAGCTCGGGTTCGAATTGCACCACACCGATACGATCCCGAGATTCCAGGTGTGATCGCCAGCGGGAGCAAAACAAAACGCGCCGGCAAGCGCGGGAAAACTGTTGCCGCGAGGCGACTGAATAACGAGACCAGTGACCATGTGACAGGTCGGACTATGGATGAGCCGGCCGCGCACGATGGACTGGACCCCGCAAGGGAGGTTTTGGGCCCAACGCTGGGCATTGAGCCGGAGGGCGAGAGTGTACCAAACATTGCACCAGCTGCCCCAGAAACGCGAACTGACGCGGAAAGCACCAAGGATCGATCCAACGCGTTAAATATCGCGAAGCTAGTGACTGAAATCGACGTTATCGAGACGATACGGAAAGGATACTAGAACGACAAACAGTTCGGTAGCATATATGCAGACGTGAACCAGTTCCCGAGTTACAACTTGACGGACGGCTTACTGTACATGAACGAGCACGGAAGATCGTTCTTGTGTGTCCCAGACGTAGAAACGAACGGCTATAAATTACGCACACTACTTATATCTCATGCACACTCACTACTATCGCATCTAGGCAACCGCAAAATGTACAATTACATGCGAGAAAGTGTGTGGTGGAAGAATATGGCTAAGGACGTCGAATTGTTCTGTGCATCATGCACACTATGCGCTGCGGCTAAAACGCCGACACAGAGTCCATTCGGACTGCTTAAACCACTTCCAGTACTGCTCCTCCCATGGTCACAAGTCGGACTCGACTTTATGGGACCATTACCACAGTCTCGGACACTGTTGGGACTGTTCAACATGATCTGCGTCGTTATAGATCACTTGTCACTGATGGTTCATATTACCCCGACAAGACAAGACTACACGGCTAAGGATATGGCCGAAGTCATGTATACAAACATCTATAAGCTGCATGGAATACCTGACGTTATCGTCAGCGATCGGGATAAACTGTTTACAGCACAATATTACAAGGAGCTACACAACTTAATTGGCGCGGAACTGAAATTTTCATCAGCATACCACCCGCAAACGGATGGCTTAACCGAACGAGCGAATCGAACTATTATGGGTCTAATCAGGACTTGTGTCAATCCTGCTCAGCGAGACTGGGCAAGCAAGTTACCCGGAATTGAATTTGCTATTAACTCAGCGCGCTCAGAGACTACGGGATTCAGCCCTTTCGCCCTTAACTACAGTAGACTTCCGAGACCGATGCTAGTACGAACTCAGACCGATCTATACGGCGTACAAGAGACAGCATTACAGATTAAGTACACCCAAAGTATTGCCCATGACGCAATAATTGCAGTGCGACCAAGTCAGACATTGCAGGCCAATAAGCACTGGAGACCCACACCATTCAAGACAGGCGACTGGGTCTTCCTATCAACGAAAAACATTAGTATTCCTGAAGGGAAAGCAAGGAAACTCGCTCCCAAATATATTGGTCCTTACAAGATCGAGGAAACCATTAAGGAAGGAGCAACTTATTGAATAAACTTTCCCCAAGAAATGAGGAAGCGAGGCATACGCGCGACGTTTCACGCATCACTATTAAAGCCTCATATTCCCAATGAGGATCGCAGATTCCCTGGAAGGAATTACCGACAGGTGGTTAGCTTAGAAGGCGAGGAAGATGATTGGGCGGTCGATAAGATTGTGAATCACCGCGGAAAGGGAAATTCAGCGATGTTTGAAATCGTTTGGCAGACAGGAGAACGCACCTGGGAACCACTGAACGTAGTAAACCACTTAGAAGCCCTCAAACAGTATTACGAGGCATTGGGGATAAAGAATGCCAAGGAACTACCTTGGAAGGAATTCAGTGACAAGTCCGATGAGCAAACAAGTGACAACGAGTATGAAACTTTCGCAAACGCAAACGCGTTAGTACTTAAGTCGGCTCGAGTTGTAGTATCCCCCTCAAGCGAACTACCCTTTCAGATTGCTTCTTACTCTGCCACATCTCTGCTTTCTAACTCGATCTATTACTACTCTAACTACCCTACATTATGTCCAACTACCGACGCGACAGCTATAGCGACAGGGACGTCGACGATGACTACCCTCCCGTCGGTCCTGCCCGTGCCAATCGCTGTGTCCATCGGGACAGACCCCCTTGATACCGCGACAACCCGCGTCGACCTCCCCATGCGATCCACCGCCGCGACATGACCCACCTCGCGCCGAGCGAGCTGCCAACAACCCCGATAATAACTACGACGGGCTTGTCTGGCTTATGGCTCGAGCTGAAAGCGATTGAGCCCAGGCGGCCCTCATTGCTCAAGGCGAGCGTCCCTACCACCCTGTTAGGCGTGGAGCGCGCGGAGGAGCACGTAGAGGACGCGGAGGCCATCAGGGTCAAGGCAGACCCCAAGGCAACATGCCTGTTAGTAAGCAATGGGAACGCGTCAGACGATAACTGTGAAACCAAGCTGACTATATGCGTGGATAACTCACCTGTAGAGGCGACGTGGAAACGCCGACGGTCACCAAGCACCTCCTCCTCCTCAGAGGGGGAGACGACGTCAACAGAGGTGCGGGGTTGAGGCCGATTTCATCAATATGGCAGGCGGCCAACTGCGTCAGGCGATGGGCAGGACCACCCAAGCGGTCGATCGGGCACTCAAGGCCGCGAGGCATCTGCACACTCAGTGCCTGACGACGATCGTACGGATCGGGGAAGCTGAAGCTGAGGTGATCGATCACATGGCCAGGATGGCCGTCAGGGCCGATCCGCTGGCACCGAGGAACACCACCGACGCCGCGAACGCCGAGCAGGCGGCTTGGCCGAACACCGAGTTCTCACAGCACGAGATAGCTGGTATGTATTTGTTTTTACTCGATAGCCAACGCTCACTAATTCACGATCTTAGGTTTTAATCCCCTGTCTGGAATGGAGGAGATCGTGCAGATGATCGAGCGTTCGCAGGAAGCTTATTGCCCGCTTTCTACGAAAGACAAAACTCATCGCCCGCATCCTACGAACGACAATGACCAGGAGACCCCGGCCCCAGCGTCATAAGTTCACGATCGGTTTGCCTCATCCGACTGCGCGCAAAACTAACGTTTTCATTCGTAGTTCTACTTTGTAGGTTAAACGCCCACTTCTCCGCTGTCGTACTCGAACTGCTGGAGAACGATAAAGTTGTTTTTTTTTTGCGTCATGTTCTTTCTCCAAATGAGATACTAGTATTACCTACCCACATTGTTGGATCGAGAAGGATAGCAGTCAGACTTGGACAAGCATATGAATTAAAAACTTGAGTTTTCAAGGCTCAAAGTGTCCTTCGCTCATGTTATTTATTGTCAATAGCTTCTGATTTAACCTAGTCTATAGTCGCGTTCGAATATTTCTTGACCACGACCCCTTGCCACACCAACGACCCACACCTCATGCTTCGGCCACTACGATACAACCAGTATGTTCTGCCCCCTGCCCGCTTCTCACTCGACTCTCGGACCATCGGTTTTTTGCGCCCCACCCGCGTACCAACCCTAGTATCTTCCCCATCCCAATCTGCCTCATTGTCGGTTTTGGAGTCCTTCTCGCCTCGCACCTGTCTCGATAAAAGGCCTGCGTACATCAACACCCTCAACTAGATACCTTGTAACTCAAACACGCATCCTGACTTTGCCACCCTGTCCTATTCTGTCTCGTCTTGCCACACGCTGGCATACTTATGGATCTGGGACTGGAGTAGGGGTTTCGGTTGAAGAACAGGCTGGAGATACGGCTGAGGGTGCAGACCTAACCTAGACATGCACCTCGACAACATCGTTCCCAACCTCAGTTTATTGTCCCTCGGTTCTGGCCTTAACAATAACGAATCTCTCTATCATTATTGTCTCGATTCCCCCACAATTTTGCCTGCATCGTCTATGCACAACCTCGACTCCTTTTCTCATTGGGTCTTACTAAACCTCGCATGCACCTTGACAGCATCGTTCCCAACCTCGGTTTATTGTCCCTTGGTTCTGGCCTTAACGATAACGAATCTCTCTATTATAATTGTCTCAATTCCCCCACGATTGTGCCTGCACCGTCTATGCACGACCTCGAATACTTTCCTCATCGGGTCTTACTACTTGGCGATAAATGTTTTGGGTGTTTACTGGCTCATGTCGATCACGCCGTACGCTGGGACGCAACGGACGCACGTTGAGGATGTGGGTATACTCCTGGTGCGATGTATGCTTACTGGTGGCTGCGGTTTCTAAAGCTCCTTGTTGTGGCCCACCCCGTTACGTTTCCCCGTTTCTGTTTCTTTCCCTGTCGTTCTCCTTTCTCGTGGCTCACAACCTGAGTCACTTCTTCTTTGTGTGGACTCTTCTGTCTGACTCGTGCTGCGCGCCTGTTTGACATGACTCGTGCAGCCTCGTCCTGTATGACTCGCACTTACTGCAGTCTATGACTCACACTTACTGCGGTCTATGACTCGCACTTACTGCGGTCTATGACTCGATGTACGTTCATGTTTGTC
>JANWGL010000796.1:0-12243 GCA_025200755.1 Ceratobasidium sp. C01
GCCAGTGAGCGACGTAATACTCCCTGTGATACGTGTTAAGTGAGTAAAATTAATATAGACAACTGAACTCACTTGATTCTATCGAGCATATCGACGCGCAAGCGACCCAAATGTGGAAGCTTGATTAGCGCTCGGAAATATCGATTCCAAACTGCACGGTAATGCTGCTCGTCAAAATTAACCATAGTGCCCATGTACAGCTTCTCCAAGGCCCAGTACATCTGTGTTAACGGTGTTTTTAGCCCTCTAAGTTATCTGTGAGCGTTAAGCGCGCAATTGACATACCTGTGTCGCAGCGAGCGCAAGAAGACCGGGTGGCACGCCCTTACGAGCCATTCGATCGCGGAGCTTGTGATGCCAATCGGAAGGGTTATCTGGTTTACACAGATCAGCCATAAACACTAGGCCAATCTGCTTCGATGACTTGAACAGAATAATCTCGAGTGCGGACCCAAGCGCGCCCACGCAAAAATAGCTGTTTGGTTCCTGTGCGTCCGATTGGTCAATACATAGAATAATCTAGATAAAAATCAGTACTCACCCGGTTGGCGCTTGGGTATAGGAATAAGTCCTTGTCCATCAGCTGATATATCATGCGCTTATCACTCGCTGACACCCCAAATTCGTTCTCCATCATGTACTCAATCTTTGCGAGTGAGTTGCTCCGGTTGCCAGACATCCTGTAGAATACCTAAATAGAAATACCATAAGTATCTGTGAGAGTGAATATGTACGAACGCACTTACCGTATCAAAAAACTTCTGGTTGAAGACATCGTCGCCAGATACCCCTGTCAGCCCAGTCGCGTACAGCTGCGCATCCAAGAGATATTGCTGTCGTTCCTCGAACTCGGGCCATGGGTTGACCCAAAGAATATCCTTCAGGACGTGATATTCCATTTGCGACACTACTGCGCGCTGGTCGTCACTAAGCTGTCCACTGCTCAGGATGTTACGGCTACGCGCCGATTTGCATCTGCAAACCTGTCAAATTCTCAGAACACCTCAAAAGAAAGGAGGTTCCTAGAAAGTGCTTTGGAGAATTGAGGTTCCTAGAAATCACTTCAGAGAATTGAGGTTCCTAGGAAGAACTCCCAAGAATTGGGGTTCCTAGAAAGAACTTCAGAGAACTGAGGTTCCTAGGAAGAACTCCAAAGAACTGAGGTTCCTAGGGAGAACTGAGCAGAATAGAGGTTCCTTGGGAGAACAGAGGTTTCTCCAGAGAGCTCAGGAGAGTTAACTGGGCTTCTTATCAGAAAATGTGCTTCTGATAAGGACTCAAAAGAACAGCACCTGCCATGATATGTATATTGGCATATAGACTGTGAATAAATAACTTTTTCTGGTGCTTATATGCTGCATATCAACCAGCAAAGCATCCAAACAGTACCCATAGTATGCAATTGTGCTATTGTTCCAACACATCTTTTCAATTCAAATGGTATTTGGCTATCAAACACCAGAAATGGTGAAATACCACTCAGAAACAGGTGTACAAAGTATTTAGAAGAAAATTAGGCAGAAAAAGCGCATATACAGACTATTTAGAAGAAAATGAGTCAGAAATGGCGCATATACAGAGTAATCAGCAAGATAAGAGTCAAAATGAGCGCATATACAGACGATTTCGGGAGATATGGGTCAAAGAGGGCGCATACACAGAGTAAGTAACAAGATATGAGTCGAAAAGAACGCATATACAGAGTCAGTAGCAAGATATGAGCCGAGAAGGGCGCATATACGAAGCAGATAACAAGTTATGAGTCAAAAAGAGCACATATACAGAGTAATTAGCAAGATATGGGTCTGAAAGGGCGGACGTGTGGAGTTTACAGAAGGAAATGAGTTGGAGAGCGCGCATATATAGTGCATTTAGCAGGATATGGGTCGAAGAAAGCGCATATACTCACATTATCGGTGACCAGGATTAGTAGGCCTCAACATCATTATCACCATACCGGAGTGTCCCCTCTTCTCCACATTCGGCCATCTCATCATCAGTTGGGACCTCTTCGGGCTCGGGGGCATCATGAATGGCGCGGTCCATCTCTTGAATTTCGAGGTCCTCATCCCCACCCAGCTCGTCAACGTCGTCTTGTCGCTGATCCCCGTTGTCACCATCATCACCGAGGTCAAGTTGTCCTGCAGCATTCGCTTGCCAATCCCTATCATCACCCCCAATAATCTCAACACCGTCGTCATCTGTTTGGCAAGTCCAATCAATCACAACAACGAATTCCTGGAATAGGACACAGACTTACCAGAGGATGGCGGTACTGGGTATTTACTCACATACTCCTCCTGAATATCGGGGCCCCAATCGCGCTTGGGACGGGACCTCTCTACCACAGGTGCGCGGGTGGCATTGTCAAGCAATTTCCTTACGCGTTTATATGTCAGTCAAGGCCGGGCAGCTATCAGCAAATATGTTATCTTACCGGCATGCATCGTGCATCTCCCCACGGTATTTTTTCGCCAGCCGTGGCAACGATTCCTCGCGCTCGACTAGGAAGTCCAGGTACTCGTGGAAGCATTGGCGCTGTTGATCGGCGTTGAGGTGCTCGTCCTTCTTGTAATAGCCATCACGATAGCAATATATAACGTGGTTGATCTGCCAATCGAACGTGAGTTTGATACCCCAATGTTTGGAGCTTTAACTCACAATAGCACAGACGTAAGCGATGAAACGAGGGGGTAGGGGATTAAACCAACGCGCAAACTTTACGCCGATTGCGTCAAAGTCGCTGAACGCGAGTTCGTAACACGCTTGAACGAGGAGATTAGAGTGAAACGGGAGGCTCCCGCTCTCGCGAGGCTATGATCTCGCCGTTAGATAGAAATAGAATAGAATGTATACAACAACTTACCCCCGTATGGAATCCATCTGGTAAATTTTTCTTTACGAGCTCGATGTTGTTTTGGGGGTGGCTGATTGAAAAGCCGAGTTCGCGGTCCACCAATCCCTTGATAATAGTCTTCGACTTGTGTCGCCAACTCGTAACGCGCTGTTGGACCTAACGAAAATGTTAGGCACGTGAAGGAACTCATCGTCGCAGAGAAAGGGAAGTAAGACTCACATATTTATGGTAGGTCGATTCAAAGCGCATCTGCGTGTTGTGCTCTTTGCACGCTTCAGCCCAAGCGTCGGCAACAATTTCGTCGTCGGTTCGCACTGCCTCCCCGGGGTCGCTCTTCAAATAATTATACGTCCCGCATGAGACCATCTCGGCCGTCGCGGTGAGCGAGGCAATCTTCAAAATGGGTTGAACGTCCCCAGTGAAGCACTCGAGCGCCGGTTTATTCGGGTTGAGGACCTGGGCAGTTCGTGAAAGAGGTAATCAATACTAGCGAGACGACATGATAATAAATTCGTACTTTGTGCACAGATGGTCGCTTCAAACCCGTTTTTTGGTCAATGTCGTCCTCTTGCAGAATGCCTTGATCGCTGTCGCCCTCTTCTTTGGGGTCGAAGCGGTCGTCTTGATCGAGTTGAGGCAACGCTTCAGCTCGACGATTGATGGGTGGGGGTACAATACGATCTACAAGTGTTTCATTAATATAACGTGCGAAGATGTATTTCAGTGTGCATACCCGGTAGTGGCTCCAGATCTGATTCATCAGCCACCTCCCTCCGAGCGTTGACGGAACCATCGCGACGAGCAACGGAGCCATCGCGACGAGCAACGGAACCATCGCGACGAGCAACGGAACCATCGCGACGAGCGACGGTGGAACGCTCTTGAGGCGAACCGCGGCTGCCAGATGTGCTCGGCGAGCCTTGGGTAACTGTGATGGACTTCTTAGCTGGGTTCGGTCGATTGGATTGATGAGAGGAGGAGGTGGAGGCTGGGAACCGGTCGGACGCTTGAACTTTTTCGATTTTGGCCTTGTGATCCCCTGTTCCAACGCCAGACGCCTTTTGAGGTTGAGCCGAGTTGCGGGCAAATTGTTGATCGCGTGGTCGAGTCGCGCTCGCAGAGTTGGCCGACGTGCTAGATAGAAACGGAGGCACGGGGCGATCGGATCGAGTGGGAGATTGCGCTGCGGGCGTGTGGGAGATGCTAAGGGGAGACGGGCCAATTTTTTTCCGAGTGGGGTTGGCTGGACTGTGCATCTGTGACGCCGCGCTCGTACTCGGCTTCGAACCTCCCGAGGGTGTCGCAGCCGGGCGAGTCTGAGCGGGACCGGTGGCAGCGTGTTTTGGCGACGGACTAGCGGCTGTAGCGCGAGAGTGTGGCCCAGATGGGGCGCGATAGTTCCCGATCACGGTGTCGGAGGGTCGAGGAGACTGTGCGCCGAACGAAACTCGGTCATTCCGCTTGAGTGGGGGGTATTTGCCTTTTGCGGCCTGCGCTGGTGTAAGCTGCTTCGGAGGCGTCGACGAGGAAGCAATTGTGTCCACTCGAGATGCAGATCCATCCTCGGCGCGGCGCTTCTTGCTTGCGTTATCTGCGCCGTCGTCTTCCATGCGACGTTTCGTACTTGAAGTTGGGCCAGGGGCCACGTCGCGAGACGAAGTACTCTGCGGATCTGAAGAAGGCGTAATAACAAACCATTAGTGGCAATATTAAACCCCAAAAAGTAAATCGTACCCGGTTTTGGTGGCTTAGGTTTCACAGACAGGGAGCTCTGGCCAGCAGTCATCTACGAGTAAAGATTGTGTTATAAAATCAGTGGAAAGTATTTGTAGGTTGTGCTCACCCCGGAATAATGTGCCATATTCTTTGGCGCGCTATCAACTACCTTTGCTTTCCCTTTATCCCGACTCGGCTCGTTCGCGCTACTTTCGAAGTCGGCCGTTGGATCCTCGATTATCGCTTCCAACTCCTCGATACCCATCACTCCTTTGCGGCATTCTTCGCTATAATCGTGGCCGGTGAGGTGGGCGACCTTAGTAATGAGGTGGGCCAAGTGCGCTTTGCTCGAGTTCCCATCTGAGCGACAGTGATTTGAGTTAAAATAGAAAAAATCTGAAAAAAAAAACTCACGATCCGACGTCGTTAGTTCGCCTTGATGAAACATAAGTTTAACGCTGCGATCAGCCGAATAGGCCTGGTTCTTGGCTTCTTCGGCGAGTTGCTTTTTCTGTTGATTTTCTTCGCGCGTTCGACGAGCGGTCTCGGTGTTGGCGTCTGTGAATACATGAGCTGATCGGCCAAAATATATAAAATAAAACAAAACCCACCAGCGATAGCTCTTTTCTCAGTCGGTTTGCGGTTCCGCGCCGGGCGGGAGCCACCTTCGTTACCCTCCATTGAGAAATATAAGAAAAAGATTCAAGTAGCGGTTATCGGAGTGAGTCGATGCGAGAACGGTTGTAGTGTAGGGTGTGCGACGCGTCACGAGAAAGCGAGAGGAGTGGCGTGTTGGCTGTAACGAAAGGCACTCACTTATATCGCGTGGCCAGCGCCCTTTACCAGGGCTGTGCACTTGACAGCGTTGCGTCACAGCGACTTACTGCCGAACAGAAGAATAATTCACTCTGGCAATATATGCATGGACCTAAGAGTAAGTTAATTGGTGCGTGTTTTGGGGATAAATATTGTATAAACATCGCAATCGCAGCTGATTGGGCTAAAGGAGTGAGTCGGGGTGGTGCGAGACGTTTCTGTGGGAACTCACTTCAAGTTCAATAATGTAGTCGGTCTTTAGATGGTGTTTTTGAATCGGCGCAAGGGCGAAGTGAAAAAATCGAAGTGATGAACGATATTATGAGATCTACAACCTCTTGAGAATCTCGAAGTGTCTCTTACCTGAATTTCCCCAACTATGTCGAGCGCAGTCTGCCCGTTTTGCGACCAGAAATTGACGAACGCGTCAAGACTGCGATCCCATTATGGGACAAAGCAATCCTGTCGATTAGCCCATGAGCGGCACGTACGAGAACTGGCGAGGAACACTCACCGGCCTCCCCTCAATGACAGGCGTCTTACGCGGGACGCTGCGAACGTAAGGATTGAATGCGCCAGCAGTGTCTTATGCTAATAACCTGTCGCCTCACTCCAGTTCGTAGCCCAACCGGAAGACGGAAACGACGCCATGGCCGTTGACCAAGACCTCGACGCTGGTGAGCCGAACGATCGGCCGGATATTCGGGTGCCAGAGACCCCTGCGCGACGTGGATCGTTTGATAACGAGGGAGCCGACCCGGCGCCGCGCGACGAGGAGATGATTGGTGACGATCAGGCTGCCCGAGGCGGCGTTGAGCCCAACGAACGCGCGGTCGATGTCGAGGATGCTCGGCCCGAAGATGACGTTCGCGACCCCCACCCGCCGCCACAACCGAATAGACCGAAGAGACATGGTTATGCTGCGGTTGAAGTCCATTCGAACGCGGCGCAAATAATTCGATGGGAATTTTTGGACGATCCCGAAGCCGAGCACGAGCAAAATCCGGCCGACGCCTTACGACAGAAACGCCTATTCGAAGTCTGCGAATGGTTAATGCAGCTGCCGATTAGCAACGCAAAGCGGGCGGAATACTTCAACCTAGAAATGGTATGTTTTAACGATCGTTCTATTGGTACCTTTGAAGCTTACTCACCTACCAGCACCGAACGCGTATGCCGTGGCGAAATCTTAACGACATGATCGGAAGCGTCGATTTGCTCGAGTACGGCCCAGAATGGACAGGCAACACCATCAAGGTTCGAACAGCGGAGGGCGAGGAGACCTTCGTCGTCTACAAACGCTGCCCTTTGCAGATTGTAAGACACTTGATCGGCCTCGAACGACTGAAAGACCACATGCGGTTCGGCCCGGAAAGGGAGTGGACAACGACTATCGACGGGCGACGTATTCGAGTCTATAGTGAAATGTGGTCTGGGGATTGGTGGTGGAGGCTACAGGTGATGTTTCGCGCGTAAATAAAGTTCCCTTCTCACGAATTGAGATGATTTGTAGAACTTACTGGGCGAGGGAGCAACCATTGCCCCTTTTATCATCGCGTCGGACGAGACGCAGTTGACTACGCTAAGTGGCAGCAAGGTCGCGTGGCCGGTCTATGCAAGCATCGGAAATATCAGCAAGAACATTCGACGGCGTCCAAGCGAGCACGCAATGGTCTTATTAGGGTACATACCTGTTGCCAAACTCGCTTGGATAAAAGATGAGAAGGAGCGACGCACGAAACGGTGGGAATTATACCACGCGGCCATGGCGATGATTTTGGAGCCGCTCAGGGATGCAGCGCATGCCGGCGTCGAGATGAGGTGTGCAGACGGGAGTGTACGTCGGGTTCATCCGGTCCTGTCGACCCATATCGGGGATTGGCCAGAGCATTGCAACGTCGGGTGCTGTAACACAACCCGGTGCCCGGTTTGTGTGACTCCGTTTGGAGAGCGAGGCGAATTAGGCCTGCCCGCACGCTTACGGACAAAACCCGAGACCCTCAGAGCGCTTCGATTCAGCGAGAGGGGGTATGCTGCGATTCGGGTCGGGCTTGGACTTCGGCCGGTATGGCCGTACTGGGCAAACCATCCATGGTCGAGCGGACCGTCCTGTACGACACCTGATTTATTACACCAGCTCTGGAAAGGCGTTTTTCTTACTCACATGAAGACGTGGTGGACGAAACTGTTGGGTGCACAAGAGATCGACCGGCGCTACATGGGAGTCCCTCGCTACGCTGGGCATCGCCACTTCTCGTCCGGTCTGTCGCCTTTGTCTCAGTGGACGGGAAACGAAGCAAAAGCGGCGGCAAAAGTCTTCTTACCGATTATCGCCGGGAATACTCCCCGCCTCGCCGTTCGCGCTGCGCGTTGCGTGGTCGACTTTGTGTACCGAGCGCGCCAACCGCAACTTGACGAAGACGACTTGGCGACCTTGGATTCCGACTTGTCCGAGCTGCATGCTTGCAAAGGGATTTTCCAGGCGCGCCGAGTTCACGTCTCGAAGTATGGGTTTAACCGATTCGCAAAACTACACATGCTCCGGCATTATCGACACCTCATTCGAGAGTGGGGAACGCCTGATGGATATAATACCGAAGGACCGGAGCGCCTCCATATCGACTGCGTCAAGATTAACTATAGAGGGACGAATGGGGTCAATCCGGAGCCACAGATGCTTGTGAACTTACAACGGACAGAGGGATTGGCGATGAGGCGAGCAGAGCTGGAGCGGGCCGGTGTTCTCTCCAAAAAACGACGTCGATACTGCCCAGATGCAGTCCCAGCTGGCTTAGAAGATACCGAAAGTGACGAAGATGACGAGAGCGACGATGGTACCGATGGGTACGACAGTGATGACTTGACGCAAGGCGTTCGGGTCCCTACACGTGTCAAGGAGCAATATGCTTACCAACCTGAACCCTTGATCCGAATCGCTAAGCGCCCAACCACTGCGAACGTTCGAGGAACCACGATCATCACCAAGTACCGCGCCACGGGCTTCGTCCAAGGCGTCCGTGACTACCTCGAGCCCCTGTCGGCAAACTTAGCCTTTCATATCAACGAGCACGCCAAATTTGGCGTTTATAGTCGCTTTTCACTCCTCCACAAACCCCTGCCGTTTGCTCCGCTTAACGGCTGTCGCGTCGAGCTTGCACGTGCGTCACCAGCGACACATACCCCCCACGGCCTTCTTCGGCGGCCCGCGTTCTTCGATACCGTGCTGGTCGAAGATAATCTCGATTTTCAAGGGCTTTTTCGTAAGTTATCTACATTCGTTGCTCCATTTTTTTGGCCGCTGACATTAACTACGTTACGATTAGGCTATCGTGCTGCTCGCTTACTAGTAATTTTTCGACTCCCGCGCTGGTGCCACGACGTCTGTTCGAAACCACTCGCGTATATTGAGTTGTTCGACAAATTTTCGACCGCTGGATCGCAATACCACCACCTTGTTAGTACGCGACCCTTGAGGCGAAATGGCGAGCGCGTTCGGGTGGTTGTACCACTTTCGAAAATTCGAATGACGTGCCAGCTTATTCCATGGTACTCGCACCTCCATCAACAGCACCCAGGTCTTCGTTTCACCCACACAATGGACGTTTTATCAATTGGCGAGCGTTTCTTCCTTAACCGACACTCTAGCTATTTTTTTTTCTCGCTGATGGATCATTGGAAACGGGTCATGGCCCATCAATAGGTTTTTCAAATCGCATGTACGTTTTCTCCTCGCATACCCGTAGACGCGTAATGCCAATTCTCTTTTTTTTCAGAGTGAGAGTTGGCGGATAATCGTGTTTCAGCCCTTCCTCACGCCATCTTCACCTCTTTGAAAGACGTTTAAGTCGCGTTCCTCGGGCGGAACACTCGTCTCAGTTGGAGCCAAAATCGTACATCATTTGGCTATTCCTGCTTCCAGAAACCTCGAATTGCGGACGTTACAGGGCTTGATTATCGCCCAGTCGGGCATTTTATTTATGTGAGCGCTTGTGTGGGTTCGCGAGCTTGTTTGAGCTAATTTAGATTGGGTGACGCGTAGCGTACAGAGGCCCCAAAAGACATCAGATGGACACGGAAACGCTCAAGATTTAGGGAATCGGCAAGGAAGGACACTACGGCGTACGTTTTCACGTCTTCCTCGTACTATTTACTAATTTACTCTATTTTCGGCCACTCTACCAATTTCCTCACAAGTTCCTCGGCCGCGTTGACTTGATTAAGCTCGTGCGAAGGAAGTATTCGCACCCTGCTCTAATTGATTCGTTCTCGCGATGAGGGATTAAATGAGGCGAAGCGACGAAAGCGATCGGGGGATTGCGAGGCCAAGGAGGTGGAAAAAACTAGTTAGAATGTGACGCGTGGGTGAGTTACGGCGAGGCTACAGTTCATCCAGCTAGGTTCAATTGATGCGGGTTGCGTCGGCGTTTGTAGCATAAGCAACGGGTGGCGCAGGTCGAGATATTGACCGAGCTCGACCAAGAGAAGCGGCAGCCAAAGTTCGGCAATATGAAGGAGGAGGTAAGTGTTATACGTTAGTTTTTGGAGTTCGTCTAATGCGGAATTTCTCTCAGGTGCCGATCAACGATTATCGGAAGAATTGAAAAGACACACCGATAAGCGTGATGACGATAAAGTACCAGTTCTTCGACAAGCCGCGGAAGATGTTCTTGTCCTGCGTCAAACTCCTGCAGTTGATCGAGTTGCACACCCCACAACCCGCAACTTTATGTCTCCGGAGTTAAGCAGCCGTCCGAGCGCCCAGAGAAGACAACAGTAAGTGGGTTTTGACTTACGAATTGTCGATATTCACCCAATTGCACAGATTATTCGCGATTTTGGTTTACTCGCGACCACCGATAAGCGTGATGACGATAAAGTACCAGTTCTTCGACAAGCCGCGGAAGATGTTCTTGTCCTGCGTCAAACTCCTGCAGTTGATCGAGTTGCACACCCCACGACCCGCAACTTTATGTCTCCGAAATTAAGCAGCCGTCCGAGCGCCCAGAGAAGACAACGGTAAGTGGGTTTTGACTTACGAGTTGTTGATATTCACCCAATTGCACAGATTATTCGCGATTTTGGTTTACTCGCGACCAACGTACGTCCAGGTTCATTTTTGATGAATAATATTCTAACCAACGCGCTCTATACACATGTTCCAGCCACGATCCGAAGTCCCGCGCTGCACCGCCAACGTTCAACTTCCCCACCCGATTTTCCATCGCCGATCGCTGCCCCTGCCACGCCAAACCACGATCGTTACAGAATCGGATACGATGTGGGTCAAACCGCGAAACGTGCAGCTGGGTATTCCCGGATACGCCAGGAGGCACTCCAAACTTGGCGCGCACACTCGAATGGATCGCTTCGTCTCGGAGACAATGGATCGCGCACTGGGGGATCAGTAGTCAATTCGCGACCTTCCCTCTGTTGAGCCGTGGTTTGGCAGACCACCTACCAGCCCTTGAGACCCCCTCGCATGCCCAAACACCCATGTTCCCACCCAACATCACCAACGTGCTCGCGTATAACCCCAAGTTCAACATCCCAGACCCCGTTCCTCGGACGCCACCTCCCGACCGGCCTGTTGCTCCTCTGGGGGTAAATACATTACATTCAGGGCCGCTGCCCGTTGTCTTAGCCAAGTCGTATCTCGAGTTTACGCGCCGTGGTCATAGGTGTGCACCGCCAACTTCATCCTTCGCGCACCCAGGGTCACCCACTGTCGAACACTTCCCATTTGGTTTTTCTCTCTTCTGTCTTATTTGTTACACATCTCACGGCCATATTGCTGTCTCCCTCTTGTTACAAAATTTCTCCTGCTAGCTAGTTGTTCCTTGCCGTTCTGATTGAGTTTCACGGGGTTTTATTTTAGTTCTGCCACTAGGATGTTTTATATCACAATACAAGTGGACTTTTGGGTTTGAAATACAGGTGTTATTGATTGGTACCAATGTGGGGACCTCGGTTTCAATAACAAAGGGTGCCCAGAAACTTGAACTTCTCCTAAGTAACCTTCATTCTCCTGAGCTCTCTGGAGAAACCTCTGTTCTCCCAAGGAACCTCTATTCTGCTCAGTTCTCCCTAGGAACCTCAGTTCTTTGGAGTTCTTCCTAGGAACCTCAGTTCTCTGAAGTTCTTTCTAGGAACCCCAATTCTTGGGAGTTCTTCCTAGGAACCTCAATTCTCTGAAGTGATTTCTAGGAACCTCAATTCTCCAAAGCACTTTCTAGGAACCTCCTTTCTTTTGAGGTGTTCTGAGAATTTGACAGGTTTGCAGATGTGGTGGTCGTAGTGCTCCGCCCTCGGATCCGCCGACGGTTGACTTTGTAGACCTTAAGCGAGTTCAGCTGGACTTCCTGGTCCGTGGGGATACAAGGCGAGCCTTGGGACGAATGACGGGGTAACACACGAACGTTGAAGTAGCGGGCCGCGCGGGATTGAGCCTGAGTGGTCGGCCTAGGTGAGGACTCGTTCAGCCCAACGTCGGTCTCATCGAGTGTGATTGGCGTCGAGGGTCGGGATTGGTCGTCATCGGGTTCGTCCTCCTCACCGCCCAGAAAGCTGGGGAGGTTGAGTGACTTGCGTAAGGGCGGGAGGCGAAGTAGAGGCCGAGCGGAGGGGTTCACACCCAAGATTGGAACCGGCCGTGGAATTACAAGGGAAGGCGATCGCGCCTGCGATCGAGCTTGCGCAACGAGGTCCCTGGTATTTGAGTGACGTATTGGCGCTGGGGTATGCAGCCGAATCGATACATTGGCAGGTGTGCCTAGGCGGGGGAGGGATGGGGCGGGGTGATTTGGGAGCGGCGAAAGGCGAGCAAATGGGCTGGGCGCGCTAGCCAAGAGCTGGAG
>JANWGL010000798.1:0-28657 GCA_025200755.1 Ceratobasidium sp. C01
CAACTAGATAGGGTAGCTATGGTTCAACGAGAACGTCAATATGATTGGTATGACTCGAAAACATAGACTACGCACCAGATGCTGTGAATCTGAATTGGCAATTACTTTCGCGATATTGGCGGGATCCAGCTTGGTATACTCGGTAGGTGCCATACCGCCGCCAAACGCTACGACCTATTAAACATAAAATTGTTTAATGAAATTCATCCATCAATTTGCTCCCCTGTGCTCACCGTTGGGTTTGGTACGAACCACCAATCTCGCCCATTGTCCTTCAGAATTATGTTTCGCGCATTGTAATGCGACGCATTATATGCTGGCCATTTCCCCGCAGACGAGATCCCACGTTGCACATCTGCCGGGAGTGAATCACCCTTCTGCTTGGGCGGCTCCACAGCCTGTGCAGGGTCCTGCGACAAGGGAACAGCAGAAGTGTTGAGTTGGGTTCCAAAGTACTGAAGCGTTAAAGATACGGGTGATCCAGCAGTCTACAAGCGCAATTCCAGAATCGTCAACGCGCAATCAAAAGCTGGGAGAATGGAAGCCTACGTTGTTATATGCGTCTACCACGTATCCTTTCACCTCTTCTAGACAAATTGCAGCGTCGAATCCGATACGGGTCCTATTCGCTCCGAGCTCGCCAAAGACTTGGAACGTGCTATTCTCCGCTGTATACGATTGATTAAGGCGAATCATCACAATTTCGAGAGTGAGGAAACCGTTCCCGTCTTCGCCGCGGCTCATAGGGAGATAATTGAACGAGTGGGCTACACCGTTATCCCACCATTTGGCTGGAATTTATCGTGAGAATTTTAGTAGATTCCGAGAGAGAAGATGGACCGAGCTCGCTCACAAGTTAGAGCAATTTCATCTTCGGTTACGGTGACGTTAGGTGTGTCGGTTCCCTCCATGAAAGAAGTGAAATTTACGGCAGGAAAGACGCTCGTATTGGGAGCAGGTAGGCTCATTGCGGAGAATATACTATTCACCGCGGTCCAAGGCACGTAGAGGTAGGTCATGTTCGCACCGGGGGAATGCGGTGTCCTGTATAGTTAATCCATCAGTCAAATCATCTCATTAGCAGGCAAACGCGACTGCCGAGGCATTGGTATTGAGAAGATATAATCGTAACTCACAGGTATCGTTCCAGGTTCTCTATGATCTCACACTGAATCCTAGATCCCCATCTTGGCCACCGGACAATTTGTCCAATTGCCTTGGTTGTTGGTCCTGCACCTACGCCGGAGGGGTCCACCGCATCGACAGGAGTCATCCCTCCCACTTGACTCTGGTTCAAAAACGTCCCAAATCCAGCAGGATTGACTGGGGCAAGCTGAGAATTAAATGTTTCCGCAAAATGAATGTTGTCGGTAGTGATTGTGGTAATCGATCCGGCGGTGGAGGTCCGATTAAGTGCGAAATAACGATCGGTAGGGACATGGGCTTCTGAGGAGAGGGGAGTTATCGTCCAGGTATACCTGACTTGCTGCGCAGTTAAAATAAGGGTGCATCATTAGGGTGAGAAGCAAGTTGGTCCGGGGGTGGAGCGCTCACCGAGAACGTGTCTTCGACTTGTGATGCTGCGCGGGCAATCTCGTCCGCTGTCAAATCTCCAGCAACAATCGCTTCGTAGTACTCCCCGGTCTGTGTCTACCAGGATAGAGGGGATAAGTGTTGATGTATAGGATATCGGACTTGGCGGATTTACCTGTTGAACCGTGTAAATGTCCACAACTCGACCTAGGACGAAAACCAAGCTCGCTGCAATAGTTGCCGTGACCAAGAACAACACAATACATAGCCACCACGGGGTCCGACTACGAAGCGGTTAGTTAATTACACTGCCCCCAGGCCGCTGCTTCAAAGTTGCGACGTACTCTTCGGCCTTGCGTGGAGGAGGTGGCTGTCTGGAGAGCTTCCGACGGAGAAACTGGCGGTATAGTAGCAGTACCGCAGCCCAAGGACTGAGGGGATTAGAGGTATGATAGTCGAGGTCATAACTGATCTCCCCTTTGAGAGACTCATGGATAATTGTTGCCCACACTATCAATAAAGATTATGTCATGGGAGTAAAACGGACTTGAACGGTTCACTCACATGCAGCCTCCATGCTTCGTCGTGATAGATCAAGCAAGCTCACGCCCAAGGTCAATCCTACAGCACCACACAATCCACCCACGATCAAACGAGACCAAAATAACGACAGGCCAGAGGCCGCTCGGGCTATGAAAAAGACTATAGGGAATGCGGCAAAACTAGAGGAGAGATACGCGCAAGGTTAAGAGACTGGGCGATAAGATTAAAATCATCACGTACCAAAGCAACGCGTGAACGAGCAACGGTACGAGAGGTACAGGTTCAAATCTGCCCAACCATCCTTTGGGGCGGTGGTCGGGGAGGACATGCACGTGGTGCGACATTGCAGAGGGATGTCGCTGCGGAGGGGAAAATGGGACAAGAGGAATAGAGTCTCCCAAGTCATGAGGGGTGTAGGGATCTGCGTAACGATCCCATGGCTGTTCTACGGGCTTGGGTGTGTACTTTTCTTCTTCTTCTTGCCCGTGTACTTGTGCCCGTCCGGTGCTGCTGTACAACTAACTCCCATGGAGCTCCGTCAGAATCAAACGCCCTGGGCCACATCTGGCATAAACTAACCTGTAGCGGAGTTGGCTGTATTGAATCCGCCAACGATGACATCGACGAACCAGCGATGTTCCCGGCCGGTATATGAGACATGGTGGGTGAGAAACGCTATTCGGATTTAGAGAACGAGACACAGCTCATGGTCGACAGGCGCCCAAGAAGTACCGTGCCTGATGATCACATGATCTTCCATCGCTGCTCCCCCAATTCGGGACAAAGATAAGTATTAGATAAGCACTCAAAATCCCCAGATTATGATCATTTGCGGCTGCGTCCGGGAGAGCCCGCGACAGTTCAGGTCGAAACCAAAGCATATATATGCGGGGCGTGGTCTCGGAGTACTCGAGTGCGGACATCCTCCGTTTCTGGTCTTTCATAGCCAGACTATAGCACAGATCTACTGGCCGGCGCTCACTACATAGTTTACAGATCGCATGCGGATAAACGCGCACCTCAACGCGACGTATACAGCAGTGAACCAGTACCTGCCGCAGAGTCCCAATTATTTTGCTTAGTTTATGTATGCTCGAGTAAGGTCTTAGTGGGTAACTTACCGCGTTTTTGCAAGTCACAGAAGCTTTGACTCTCTTGTGATGTATAATCACATAATTATCGGGCACTTATGGTAGAAATCAAATTGTATAAAAATCTCGTAAATGCTCTTTAGTTGATAACTAACAAGTTTGTATACGCATACAAGATGAGGTTTATGGGTGGGAATAGGGAGATGGAGGGGGAAAGTTAATTACAGTAGGGACTAGTGCCTGTCGCTCGTTTGTTTAGTACTCAAGATACCAAGGACCGAGTGGCAATGAGCCTACTAATCTTACATGTCTCGTTGGAGCACTCCGTTGCAAAAATATCCTCACAATATCGCTACAATACTGTAGGTCCTTGATGGAGTTCGCGAGTATCCGACGGATAGTATACCGGTTACGTGTTTTGGGACCTTATACGTTTGGTTCATCTTCGTCTCGATCATAGGTAGACACAGCTCTCTTACCCAACACGTCATTTAAGACTCATCGGCATATGCCCTCGGGTCATTGCGCCGACGGCAACTGTCGAATTCTTCGGTGTATCCTAGATCATATGACCGGCAGTTTGCGTTCCTGCTTGTCCGTCGTTTCAGCCTGATCGCGATATGGTCTAGGACATTCTCCTATTGGAGTGCGCACCCACACCTGTTGCCTCATGCCCTTCACCGTTGAATCCGTCGCTGGCTCCATCAAAACACCAGCCGCGTGCCGGGCACGATGCCTGCGGGAACGAGTGGATAACGCGCTGCTCAACGGCGATCTCCTGGTCGAATTCATTTTGGCGAGATTCTACACTTATTCGATGCTATTTTGCTCGATGTGCACAATCGGGTAGACTAGTGGCGAATCGATGGTATGATTAAAATTACGCAGCTTGCCCATTCAATTCATTGTAGTCTGCTGGCATGCGTGAGGCGTGGAGTTCCGGCCGTCAATCATTTATTCAAGTTCCCTCCGCCTCCAACCTGTGCAGCCTGAGCCAAGTTATAAATGAGAGGAGCACCTCGAGTGGTCTCTCCAGACGCGCTACGACTCGCTCACTTCTACCGCTATACTTCCCCATTTCCCCTCCCACCCATAATGACTCGTAAGTTTGATCAAGGATTGGGCACAGACAGTCCCTAACCGCCCGCGCTCATCAGTCCCCGTCGACTCTAGTGATCGCGATCGTGAGTTTGAGTAGCGACATACACGACGCATATAGTGTTCACAATTTTGGGTAATGTAGATGTTATGCAACTTAACGATTTACTTCAGGCCCAAGGCCGATTGAACAGCCTCTCGTGGAGAGAATCTACGATTGGTGGGATCATTTCATAGTATTTTCTTAACGCATCACACTCACTACAATCCATAGGGCCTATGAATAGCCCTGAATGGAGGATTTCCGCAGTGAGTTTGCTCTGATTGGATGTCTTTACCATAGCACTTATCGTGTGTCCCCACATTTAGTTTAGTACGTTGTTGTCAAATTCGTGGTGTTTGAGTCTATCCTAACAATGCTATTATATTCATGTGTATACTTTAGTAAAGTGGGTACAATTCTGCAATCACCTCGTTGATCCCGCGCTAACGTGCTCACCTAGTGGTCAAGAATATGGCTGGGGGACACATCGCACGAAACAGGTATGAACTAGCGAGTCTGTCCCAAGTAGTAGACCATTTAACACTGGCAATAATCAGCAAGCTCGATCCACAGCTGCCCAAATGACCCTAAATTGCCTAGCGTGAGCTTCTTCCCCGGTTGATTTCCCGACAAGTATGATTAATCATACACATCCTAGCCTTCTTGATATGGTCGGTGAATCATAGTAGACTCGGAGAGCCCCGGCTACGACGTTCCAGACTACCGAGTCGCCTCCGTGGTTCACGCCAATCCACATGTACATCCGTACCCATTTTCCCATTTTCCTTCTATTACTGAACCTATCTATGTTATCTCAACGGCGCCTGATGTATACAAGAGGTCCATAAACAAACAAAACTACTATCCATCAATCCAAGCTTTCTTACAATCCAGAACTAGTCCAACTGGATTGTTGATTGAACCCTCCTAGCGTCCCCCATTCTCTACCCCCGACATGATGAACCTCCGAAACTACGCTCATCTCGAGAGAGCCGGCTGAAAGTTGATCCTCGTAGTAGTATGAACGCGTCGAAAGGAGGAGCCTTGTGCACATGCTAGAGAGGACGGCGATAAAGAGCCTGGTTTAAGACGCATATATTAGCGTGAGTCGAGCAAGTAAAGGTTTGTATCGTACCCGGATCCGTTCACAGCGTCACTTGTGCCCGGTACAAGGGAACTAAACCCAACAAACATAAACGTCCCCATTACAACAAGGTAGTATTGTAAACCGCTATACTAGGAGAGTCAGTAAGAATTTCACCGCACCGGAACAGGAAGTACGGACTCTTGTAAGAGTTTTTTCATCAGCGGCGTAGAGTCTGCCTTCCATACCTTGCAGACAGTCATAGCGAACAAAGCTGTGTCGAATAGAAACGGGGGGATGTAAGGTAGAATCGCGAGAGGAGTGGAGTTGAATCGGCATCCAGAAATAATTTCTGGTGCTTTAAAAAAGTTATAACGCCGAGGAGGGGCAAACAAGACAAGCCGGACTCACCAGGGTTAGGTGTCAGCTCACATAACTGAAACCAACACCCAGTAGATGTCAAGACACTGTAGTAAAAAAGTAAGTCGGAGCTAACCTTAGCCTGCCATAGAATTATCACAATCGAGGGCACGAGTATCAATAACCCCGCCACAAGGAGCGAACTACAGTGGCCTTAGTTTTGTTCAAAATACGATAAGACTAACTTACGATATGACCCACTTCCTAAGCGCCCAAATCTCCTTAGTATCCTCGAACCTGAAGACACGAAAGTTGACTTACTTCATCTCATAAATCGCCCACAATCTTGTAATCAGAACACCTAAGTATTCCACTTAATCCATAGCTCACAGAAGATGGGTGCGTACTTACTAGTCGCAACCAACATCGCAAAAATGGTACCATAAATATAAAACAGGAGTATTGAGAAACATCTATAGCGCCATCCAATGTTTCGTAAGTTGAGCAGGATGTGGAACAGTTTTGTGGAAAGCGCACCTCTACCGAATATCCAATTAGTCTCTGTATTGAAGTCATCGAGACGGGAGCGAGCGCGTACCTCGTTCGTCAAATGATGTAGAAATAGCCCTAAGTTAGAGACGGTTTAGTACTCTAGATTGTTGTAAGGTTACCTCACAAACTCACAGGGAACATAGCATCTATTTGGTCATGGATGGTATGTTAGATTTTATTGCCTTGAAATCTGGGACTTACGCGAGCATTAGGGGCGTCCACAAACGATTTAGGTGAAATGCCACTCGTCCGAACGACCAACGCGCTCCCCAAACGTAATGGACCTCACTCGGTAGAGTTATTAACACATCGTAGACGAGGAATGTACAGGAAACAACTAAGATGCTGAGTCAGTAACATGAGTTGCTGAAGGGGCGGGACAATATCTTCCAGGGCTCGAGCCTTGATTTGAGAATATCAGTTTAGGAAATTACTTACGAGCAAGATATTTCGTGACTTCTGCCCTAGAATGCATACTCTGGATATTAAGATCCAACGTAGAAGTCGTACTTGCCATTGCTGCAGCTTTGGATGGGCGACGGGTGCGCCCCGCGAATAATTGCTGGAGATATGCTGAAGGAAGTAGTGCGACGAGGATGAGAAAGACTGGGCGACCCGGACGCGAGGGCTGTTATATCGATATTCTTCTTATGCTAATACCCGGCGTGGCAGGAATGGACGCCAGGCTAGGCTTTAGTCGGCATGCGGTCATAGTTTGATGTCCTGAAACGAGCGCTGAGCGTGGACTAAGCTGGGATTGTAAACCCTGCTTGAAGATCACATGCCTCGTGCAATAAGGTAAGTAACTCACTAGCCTGTATGCGTTGGTTTGTGGCTGCAGAAAGCCTGCGAGAACCACCCAGGCAGGTCTGTGATTTCGGGAATAACCTCAACCGAACGTCCACATAGAACAACGGGCGCATTGTAGAGGGCGTAGTTGTCAATGCAAAGTGATCGCGATCATTCGATCTTGTTGAGTCGCCCTTGCCGCTGAAAAGATATCACATGGCGGTTGGCGGGACTGGATCAAGATCATGATTGACTCCGACAAATGCGATATCGAGGCGAGAGGCTTGGCAGAGCGAGCCAGAGAAGCAGACCAAGCAAGAAAAGTATCCGACGACTGAGCAACATATGGCGATCTTGGTGGTCGACACGAGTAACAGCCGGATGAAATGTCCCCTTGGAGGCTAGCACAAGTCAGGGCAGTGCCGGGGAGAGCTGAAACCAAGGTTGAAATTTCCAAAGCAGATACCGCCCACTAGGATCTGGAAATTCCTATCGAGGTGGTGAAATTTTTATTCAAGGCGGGTGAGGAAAAAATGGGCGATCGGTATCAGCCAGTCTTGAGCTAGTCATTGACTGTCCCTCTGGAAATCCAGCAAATTCACGCGCGATCAAGGTCAAGTACAAATAGCTGCGCATGTTGGCGCAGAGTTACTACGGTTATTTTACAAACAAAAACATAATAGGTATACATATGGTCTCTGATGATGACCCCCTTATAAATAGTAGAAAAATGAACCATCATCTTGGTAGCGAATTCAACCCAAAAGAGTTACTCGTATTGTTCATCTCATCGTAGAACGCCAGACCGGAAAGAATTAGGCGACTGCACATACTTGAGGCCACGGCGGTGAAAAGGCTAGAGGTAATGTCAACGTGAACTTGCGTCAAATGGGAAAAGACATTGTTTTACATACCCTGACCCGCTCACTGCGTGCTTTTCTTGCGGCGTGAAAAAGCCGAATGCCAAAAATAATAACGCAATCATAACCACGATATAGTATATCGCAGCGCTGAGATCATTCGTTGTTAATTTAAGAGCTACTGAGATGACTGATAGGTCAAACGTACTCGTGCATGAGTTTTGTCATTAGTGGTGTACGACCATTCTTCCATGTTTTGCGCGCTACCATAACGAACATGATTGACTCAAAGAGAAGGATCAAGCCGTTGTTAATCCCCGAAATTAGCGGCTGCGCTCTTAGTCGGCATCCCGGGATCCCGTCGGGGTCTAGAGAAATCCATATTAGTTGGCATGCTACGTCGAATCATAACGACAATGCTTACAGGGATTGATTACGAGGCTGCCTTCCTATGGAAAGTCAAATACCGTAGAGTGAAATGGAATGTGGAACCTACCAGGACACCGATATTATTTAGAATGGCACAAGGGATAACAAACGCACAATATACAGAGCAAAGCACTCTAAAAGAACGTCAGCCTCAGATGCTTCAAGCAGGGATACCGTCTGGACTCACGTGAGCAGCCATCCTCTTATTGTAACAACATTATAAGCATACACCATGCAGGGTAAAGATTTTAGCACGTACTTTGCATTATATAAAGCCCAAACGCGCATAACTAATACACCTAGGGAGAACATCAGCCCCTGAACATTTCCAACTTAGTTGTAGAACTCACTGGCTGCAATTGCTCGGACAATCACCGTTCCGTAAAGATATATTATTGTGGTCGGGATGCACCTAAATCTGGGTTAATATAGATATTATTGTCCTACAAAGTAAAAGTCTCACGACTGTCAAAAAAGTATTACGTCATTGCCAAGCCTATAGATAGTGAAAAGAAGCTCACCTCCTCGGTTGGATGATACGTGAATAACTCTGCCCGGTATCGTGAGAAACGCGTCGATCACATGGTATTTGGTAAAGGGCTACATACCTGATAAATAAAACCTACGCCTGTCTGTCAGAAATGTTCTAGCGCGTATCATCAGACTAAACAACCGCCACTTACAACAGCAATCCAAGCCCGGCCACTCTGTTGAAGTGAAATGCGATTCGGGCAAAGGTCCAGCGAGCACGCCAGATATAGCGTATCTCGGCCGGCATCGTGAGTATAGCGTCGTAAAGCAAGAATACAAATGAAGCAACTAGATATACCCCACATTCACATAGGCAAAAGTTCAATTTTCCGAAACTAAGACATATATTGTCACTCACGGGTGAGTTGCCTCGTCCTATTCATGGATACGTAGAATTCCATGACATTTGAGACGTTGAGGTCCATATCGTAAGCGTGCGTCGTGAGGTTATGTGGCGGACAAGGTCCGACACTGTGTCGAGTTGGAAGCAGAGAGCGAGGAGAGGGTGAAAACGAGGTCTGGCTCGAAATATAACCTAGGTCAAGCGAGCGCCCAATCGTTTCAGGCCCGCAGCGGAATGGACGGGGGCCAGCACACCAGCTTCCACATGGACTGACGGTCACTCATGGATATAGGTTCCCGTATCGTTCCAGGGCGGCACTGTTGCCCCGGGTGAATACGTCATGGGGGGTCTCAACTGAGTGCTTGCCGAAGTTCGTGATCGCATCTTGTAACGGTTTGCATCAAAGCCCGAAAAAAACAGAGCTTCCCCATGATTTTAAAGTTGCGCAGAGACCGAAGAATAGAGCAGTATAAGAAGGCGATGGAAGCCGGAGGGAAATATCCCCAACATGAGCGTCACCCAATTCTTCAAGGACGATTCGACCGAGTAGACTCGGGATGTTAGATTGAGCAAGTGAAGCTTTTGAGTTCTGATATAAGGGCCAAGCTTCAGATCAGGCCTTTCCATGGCGTCGAGGACGATCGGCGAGGGGAGAACGCAAGGGAAAGGCAGTTCATGTGATCCTGTGGCGAGTTTCCAAACATGCGCCAATACACGATTCATGCACACGCAAGAATTATATAAGTAATCCACATCGCGTAAGATTTCAAAAGCACTACGACATACATAGCTGATAGTTAAATTAAGACGATAGCACAGTCTCTGGTTCTGAAACCAGGGCAAGAAACGACAAAGCTTTGTGCGGGCCGCTCGGGATACAGTAGGAGCAATCCGGAACTGAGGTGCCTGACCTTCGCCCCGAGGCCGCAACATCCCAGGTCCTGTTTATGGTTTGCGTGGACTGAAATGCCTTGGCGAGGATTTTGGTGATGATTCTGCAAGATGGGTATTCTGTTAGCAGGAAGAGGCCTAAAAAAGACTGAAAATTCGCCACCCGGGCTTCCATTGATATCTCCGCCGCCGACACACAGCATTAGAACCCGAAGATCGACAGAAAGTAAGCATCACATTAGCATAGATGAAAAGTACTTACCAAGTAGAGGAATAAGTACATGGTCCGACGTTACCGAGTACAGATACCACAGAGTGTTAACTCCGAGCGCCCAGCATCCAAAAAGGCTTACAATAGAGTTCACACGCCCGTGAGAACAGCTATACACTTCAGCTTCGATAGACCAAGCGACAGCAATCGGGGGATTTTGTGCCTAGATCACTGCTTCGGCAGTTGTGCGAATACCGTCTCAAGACTGTGGGTCCTGTATTCCTACAATTCCGCCTCTTAGACGACTAATGTGAGTATCTCTCTTTGTATCCGGCACATCGCAAAGGCGCAGAAACTATCTATGATATAGAAAAAATAGTCACTCGCATGAATCTGTCAAAGGCAACGGGTTCCTGGCTGGTTCGCGTTGTGCCTCGTACGCATATAACCCACCAAATAAAAACTATGTGTTTAGCACCCTTCGAATTGATCTTTTCCGCCATTCATCTCGGGTAGACATGACGTGCTTGACAAATTTAATCGTAGAAAAGCCTGTTTTTTTGCCTGTTTTATTGTTCGCGGCTGAGCACGGCTCCCGTACTCATAGACGTCATCCCGAGACGGGATAGGGCCCGTCAGGTAGATGACATTGGTACGGTCTGGCGCAAGTCAACACTAGCGCGAAGATGATCGAAGAAACCCCAGATCGAGAAAGGTTGGCTAGTTCAGTTTCCTTAAGAGAATTTCTAGTTGCGACCCTCGGTCCTCCTAGAGTTAAAAGGCAGAGCTCCAAGTGGTCGAACAGTCCCAGTGTATCCCAGATAGCAAATTCATTACCAGATTTATCACGAAGCCCCGGAGTCTCATGCGTGAGAAAATAACACCCCAGTGGACACTAGAGAGCCATGGTCGTTGCAGGCAAGCTAATGAGGTAAGGTTACGGTTACAAAGTAACCCAACCACAGCTCCCTTGGGTACACGTGACATTCCCACACGCACCTCCACCCTTGCCCCGACTACGACCAAAAATGCCCAACTCCCATTCCACAGCTCCATACCACTATATAACTCTCCAACTCACCCCTCCAACGGAACATCTCGCCCTTCGACACGCTATCCAGAAAGCACTGCAACGAACCTTTGGGATTACGCGCGCTGGAGTTGGGATGCAGATTTTGACGGAGGAGGGGGTGGAAGTGGGTGGGGAGGAGAGGGAGGTTGTGGTATTGAAGGTTGCTTCTAGGTGAGTTCATGCCTTACGATTTTGTTTGAGAAAACCGGATGTGGAGAGAGGGATTGACGGGCGAGCTTTGGTAGTGATGTGAAGTATGTTGTTTCTGCGGTGCCGACGTGGAGTAATCCGACGATAAGAGTGTTAAAAGAGGACACGAGCCTGAATGGGGTTGTAGAAGAGGAAGATTGAAATTTAGCTCAACGCGGGTACGTACCTTTCCCCGCGACCTGCATATAACAAATCTTTATCAATTGTGTGACGTCAATCTAATTTAAGAAAAATTCCCTTGAGCTCGCATAACAGACGGTCGCCCAAGAATAGAATTGGTTGAGGTTTAGCTTGTCGGCTGTCGAGCCCAGGTGTTCATATTGACCTAGCGCGCAATACCGTCGACTATCAATAGCCGACTTCGCTTGTCCGAAGCCGTTCGCGACACATGCTGCACTGAAAATCTCGGTCAACACTTTCCGTCGGAGTCGGGGGGAGGGGGTCGTTTTCAAGCTTGCTAGTCCCCGTGTATTTCAGTTATTAATATACTTCGCGCGGAAATTACTTATCAAAACACCTTGCCACAAACGTTACAAGTCGGCCATACTTGTCCGAATCACCCAAACCAACCATGCGCAGCCAGCTTGATCCGCTTAGCAGTTGCATAGCTTTGAACATTGTACTGCGATAGCTGGAACTGAAGGTGCTCGACCGGTCAGAGCGAGGATGATCCTTAGCTCGTATAAGCTGTGTGATCAATTTATGTTCTGTCTGCAAATTGACCGTGACCACACGCTGGCTGTGAGTTATGAATAGCAATAACTGTCAATTTGCCTTATTAGATGCGTGGGTACCTCGATTAGGGGTCGTGTGGGGACACCCAACTACCCAGGGCGAACAACGAGCGTCATAGCTGTCAGGTCAGGCGATTCATATTTCATCTCCTCAAACAAATTAACAAATGTCTAATTATGCGCTGTATCAACCTTCGAGGAATTCTTTGAGTTTGGCAGAGTCGAGAATCTCGCGATCAACGAGGCGCGCATCTTCCTTCCCCTGCATCAGGGTCAGTAAGTGTGGAGACCGCGAGGATCTGGAGCACTTACGTCTTTAAGGCGAATGATTGTGGGGACCGAGCTTATACCGTACTGCTTTCTGTACGCATTCGAAGGCGATTTCCAGCTATTTACGTTGAGACGGGATGTGAGAGTCCGGGTATGAGCGGGGAAAATTATATAGCTCACTCGGCACGGTTGCCAACCCAGCGAATTACGCCGGTCGGACCATCGTCAGTGTCAAACGCGCGCTTGACAACATGTTCTACATTGCGGCAGTCCTTGAGGCACATTAGATGCGCATATAGCCACAGGCAGTGGCCGGACGCACAGGGCACCACATCTGGCCATCGACGATATCAGAATAGAAGATTAGGAAGGGCCGTGTGGGAGGCGCATTGCCGCCTAGCGAGGCGATGAGCGTCGGGGAAGGCGAATGGATCAGTGGCATATTGCAGGAGGTGAGATTGGAATCCAATCGAATCTAATGGTGGATTGCTGGCAGTTGGGCCACGTATGCACACGTGATTGCTGACACGTGTACGCCTGACGTGGCATGGATTCAAAAGCGCCGAGCCACTTACGCTGAATCTCTAACTCGACCACTATGCGTGCTGTTGCTGGAGCCTCTCTCGTTGCCCTTGCTGCTGTTGCCGGCGTTGCCGCCGAAGTAGAAAAGCCTACTTTCACTGTGCGTAGCATCGTAGTACTTCATTTCGTTTGCTAACTTGCTTGCTATTTAGCCTACCACGGTCAAAGGCGCTTTCGTAGAGCAATTTACCGACGACTGGGCAGACCGATGGACCGCGTCTGAGGCGACCAAAAAGACCCCTGTTGGCGGCGAGACGTTCTCGTACGTCGGCAAGTGGGCCGTCGAGGAGTCGTCTGTGCGTGGAGCCATTGTCGGCGACAAGGGACTTGTCGCCAAGTCCAAGGCCGCCCATCACGCCATCTCCGCCCCTCTCGCTACCCCGCTCAACCCTGCTGGCAAGCCTTTCGTCGTACAGTACGAGGCCAAGTTCCAAAAGGGTGGCAACTGCGGAGGTGGATACATTAAGCTCCTCGAGGAAGGCTATGCGGACAAGGGCCAGGAGTTCTCTGACAAGACTCCTTGGGTCGTCATGTTCGGCCAGGACTTGACTTGCCCGGGCTCCAAGGTGCGTTTGACGCGTTTTTTTCGCGTTACGTTTTGCTCACACGCGTTTTTCTCGCGTCCAGGTCCACTTCATCTTCAGGCATCAGAACCCGATCACCAAAGAGTGGGAGGAGAAGCACCTTAAGTCGGCGCCTTCTCCTACCATTGCGGAGAACACGAACTTGTACACCCTCATTGTCAAGTACGTGTATTTTCATCTAGCGCGTGACGTCATCATCTCATATAATCCCTTTTCAGCCCGGATAACACTTTCGAGATTCTCATTAACAACGAGTCTAACAAGAAGGGCAACCTTCTCGAGGACTTCGAGCCATCTGTCAACCCCTCGAAGGAGATCGATGACCCCGAGGACAAGAAGCCCAGCACATGGATTGACGAGCCTCAGATGGCTGATCCCGCTGCCTCAAAGCCCGAGGACTGGGATGAGGATGCGCCTCGCGAGATCTTGGACGACGAGGCGGCGCAGCCCGAGGGCTGGCTCACTGAGGAGCCACTCACCATCCCCGACCCCGACGCGGAGAAGCCCGAGGAGTGGGACGATGAGGAGGACGGTGACTGGATCGCGCCCACCGTACCTAACCCCAAGTGTACCGAGGGCCCTGGATGCGGAACGTGGGTGCGACCGATGAAGGCGAACCCGGCGTATAAGGGCAAGTGGAGCGCGCCTTTGATCGATAACCCCGACTACAAGGGTGTGTGGGCACCGAAGAAGATTGCCAACCCCGACTACTACGAGGACCTTCACCCCGCAAACCTTAACAAGATTGTGAGTTATAATTTTAACCGTCGCGAACTTCTTACTGATTAGCGCTTGTAGGGTGGTGTCGGTATCGAGATCTGGACCATGACCGAGGACATCCTCTTCGACAACATCTACATTGGCAACTCTGCCTCCGACGCCGCGAAGCTCGCTGCCGAGACATTCGTCGTCAAGCAGAAGATCGAGAAGGAGCTGCTCGATGCCGAAAAGCCCAAGGAGGACGAGACCACCGAGGACAAGGAGGCTCCCGACTTTGCTCAACAACCTCTCGAGTTCTTGCGCTCCAAGGCTCTCGCGTTCGTCGATGCCGCGAAGGAGGACCCCGTCGCTGCCTTCAAGGCGCAACCCGAGACCGGCGCTGTCCTTCTCGCCGTTCTCCTTACCTTCCTCGGTAGCCTCGGTGCGCTGTTCGGTGTCATCGGAGGGAGCGGTGTGCAGAAGCCCAAGGTTGCCGCTGGGAAGGTTACGAAGAACGCGAAGAAGGCTGTTGCGGCGGATGCGGCAGCTGCTGCTGATACACCTGTTGCGCCCGCTGGAGAGGAGAAGGCGAAGCAGCAGGGAGATGTGAAGAAGCGTGCGACGGCTGCTGCGTCCAAGTAAGCATCTCGCGCTTCGCGTCTTGTGTTTTGTATGGGGATGAGGGGGTGGTGTGCTGGGGTTGAGCTGGGTTTTTGTTCTTGTCGTATTTTATTTAGGCGGGTAGTTAGTTGTAGGGATAGATGTAGATGGGTGTAGTTAGCGGGTGATAAAATTCTGATAGCCTGTGTGGCTGTTTTTCCTATCTAGTATTGTAGTGTCAATATAAGCTTTCTTCGCTGTGAAGCTGTTTGGCGCGAGGGCTCATGTTGCTCTATCGCTTTGCTTGTCTGTCTAACTCGGATGCGTCCTGAATAAGGGTTCTATAACCGTAAGCGCCGGGTACCGACATCAACGAGCGCATAGGCGCCCGGATACAGCTTCAGAACGTGGGGTTCTTAGTGCCTGTCTCCTACCAATAAAGTGCAGTGCATCTAGTCTATCGCTTCCCTAGAACTTGTTATAAATAATCTTACATTGTATTCTCACGGAGTATAGATTTAGTAGGTGGTGCACGTATTAGCAAACCAAACAGCTATAGCGACACAAAATGACAGTTCATTAGCATTGGTAACACTGGGCCCAATCATTTCCCAATAAAACTCCTTCGAAATCAAGTGCGAGAGAACCTTTGCTATAGATACAAAGTGGGCACTGTGGCCATGCAAGTCCGGTGTGAAACTCAGCAGGAACATAGAGCAGAAATTGGCCTTGCTTGGTTGTAACTGTACCGTCTTCAGCCAGCGCCCAGTCATTGCGAGACGAAAAGTCATGAGCATCGGAAAAAGAAGGTTCCCAGACCCGAATGGTGCAGTCGTCCGACCCAGAAACGATACGGGTGCCATCGGTTGAGAATGCCACAAAGTTGACTAAAGAAACGTGCCCTATAAGCGGCCCACCGACAGCATCTCCACTGTGCGCATCCCATAACTGAATGGTCTTATCGGAAGAACCTGAGACAATGTGACTACCGTTGGGCGAGAATGCTACAGAGTTCACCGCATCGGTGTGCCCCGTCAACGGCCCAACAACAACATCCCCACTGTATACATCCCAGACACGAATAGTCTTGTCGCTAGACCCAGAAATAACACGAGTGCCGTCAAGTGAGAAAGCCACGGAGTTGACCGACCCAGTGTGCCCCTTGAACGGTCCAGCAATAGCATCCCCATTGTAAGCATCCCAGACCCGGACGGTTTCATCTTTAGATCCTGAAACGATGCGGGTACCATCGTTTGAGAATACCACAGAATTGACGAAATCGGCGTGCCCTATGAGCGGCCCAACAGCAACACCCCCATCACAAGCATCCCAGATCCGAATGGTTTTGTCATAGGATCCGGAGACGATACGAGCACCATCGGTTGAGAATGCCACCGAGCTAACTGAGCCAGCGTGCCCTATAATCGGCCCAGCCATAATAGCGCCGCTGCATACATCCCAGATCCGAATGGTCCAATCAAATAACCCGGCAATGATTCGAGTGCCGTTTGGAGAGAATGCCACGGTGTTGATAAAATAATTATGTCCCTCCAGCACCCTAGTCACGGCAAGCCCACTGCGCACGTCCCAGATCCGTAATGTCTTATCAGACGATCCAGAGACAATGCGAGTGCCGTCGGTTGAGAATGCCACAGAGTTGATTGGGCCAGTATGCCCATCGGACGGGCCAGCTCCTATAGCCCCGCTACGTGCGTCCCAGATCCGAATAGTCCCACCGGAAGAGCCAGAGACGATCCGCGCGCTATCATTTGAGAATGCTACAGCGTTAACCGAAAAACCGTGCCCTTGAAAGGGGCCGGCCAAAGTCTTCCCGCTGCGTGCATCCCAGACCCGAACGGTGTGGTCTTCGGATCCAGAAACGACGCGAGTGCCATCACTTGAGAATGCGACGGAGTTGACAAAGCCGGAGTGGCCTTCAAACGGCCCAGCCATGATAGCCCCACTGAGTGCATCCCAAACTCGAATAGTCATGTCGTCAGAGCCAGAGACAACGCGGGTGCCGTCGGTCGAGAATGCCACAGAAACGACCGAGGCTGTGTGACCTACAAACGGTCCAACCATAGCCTCCCCACTGCGTGCGTCCCAGACCTGAATGGTGCGATCGAAAGACCCAGAGACGATGAGATTACCGTCTGTTGAGAATGCCACGGATGAGACTGAACTGGTGTGTCCCTGACATGGTCCAGCTACAATGGCTCCGCTGAGTGCGTCCCAGAGCCGGATGGTTTTGTCATAAGACCCAGAAACGACACGAGTGCCATCGGGTGAGAATGCCACCGAGGAAACGACATCAGTATGCCCCTCAAACGGTCCGGCCACAATAGCTCCGTTGCGTGCATCCCAGATACGAAAGGTGCGATCGTTAGACCCAGAGACGATACGAGCGCCGTCGGGCGAGAATGCCACAGACCAGACTCGATCAGTGTGTCCCTTGAATGGCTCAGCCACGAGAACCCCCCTGCGTGCGTCCCACACACGAATGGCGCCGTCGTCGGACCCAGAGACGATACGGGTGCCGTCGGAGGAGAACGCTACACTATGAATCGGGCTGTCAGAGGCTAGCGCTGCCAAACATGACATATCTCTTCGCTCCATCGCTGGCCCCTCCAGTCTTATTAGCCCTCGTGTGCGCTCCCAATATTGCAATCTGACCGCGCGTTTTTGTGGCCAAAACGGAAGTGCTGAAATATAGATGTGCGGTGTGCTACGAGACGCAGGACTCATCCCGAACGCCGTTACGAATCTGCCCGCATCTAGCGCGAGGTCTAGAGTGTCGTCCACCTTCCCTGATTTCTATCGAATTATCATATCAGAACCAGTTTAGTGAATCCTTGGATATGGCACACTTACCTGTAACCAAAGATAAGCTTGCGGCAACATCTGCATGGCTGTATCGACGTGGTTCGTCAAGTTCATAACCTCCAACCAGAATAGTAACCGGACAGACAAGAACTCGTCTAGCGCGGAGTGTACATTGTCCCGGGCCTCAGAGACGTTCAAGTGGTCTGACCAGTAGCGGCATGCATACCGCAGCTCTCGAGGGATATTCTCTCCAATCCTCTGTTTGAGGTCTTGGAGGTCACTGTCAAGAACGAAAGATGACTCGAGTCTGCATATGTTAAATCGCAACAAGCTTTCCATGGTGCTGAAACATCGTAAGGTTAGGTGCATGTGGTGTGCCGTCGCATTGCACCAGGAATCACTCGAGCGCTTGGGGTCGAGCATAAAATCGGGGAACGAGGCGTGAAATGTAGAGATCAGACCGCTTTCGCCAGAGACGTGAAGCACAGAGCGAAGGTGTTGCAGCGCGAATTCGATATCTTGCTCGTCATCCAACCCCAGCAGTCTTGCCATCGTCACTACGCTCATTGGCTCCCTGGCGCATACAGCCGTGTCTAGAACCAGTCGGATGTTTTCCTTCTCGCTAGCGTCCAAACCATCGTTAGCGAATGGAGCTGCGACTATGGCCGAGTACAAGTCGTCAATGCCTTTGTGTTTGTTGGACTTGAGCTTGGATATAATGGACAACACCTCGTTGAGACGCCGGTGAGGGTTGACCTGTCGATCTCTGGGAAGGATGTAGCGTACGGCGGTAGCGGCGTAGATGAACAGAGTCCCAGCGTCATCGGCAAGCCGTCCAACCTTTTCCGGAGCCAGAGAAAGCCTAGCCAGTTCTGCTTCTAGATATACCTTGATGTCGGCTTGTACAAACGATGCCTCGATATCATGCAAGTGGAGCACAGAGCGGTAGTGTTCGTCTCGTGACTGCAGCGTTTCGAAGAGCCCTGGCTCCGGACGACAGGTGACGAAGAACTTGATTGGCAGATCTCCAGCATAGCGAAAAACCACCTCTAGAATATCTTGAACCCCTTCACGTTCGTCGCATTCGTCCAGTGCGTCGATCGTAACAATAATGCCCTCCGCCACCTGATCCTTGATTGCGAGGAAGGGATCTCGTATGAGTTTCTCGAATTGAGTTTCCGCTGTGCGCTCGCCGATAGCCTTGTCTTCGCCGATTTGTCGAATCAGCTCCTCTTGGTAGGCGGGTATGAGACCCGCGAGCTGGTATGCGATGGTGGGCACAATCCTGGATACATCTCTACTATCTCCGTCCGTACGAGAACAGAAGAAGCTCGCTCCGAGTCGACCAGCAAGCTGCATCTCAGCGCAGAAGCTGTATGCTAGCGTGGTCTTCCCGGTCCCAGCCATTCCGTTCATCCAGTAGACCTTTGGACCGTCAAGGCTGTCTGCCCACTCTCTCATCTCCTTCAGAATTGCCGTTCGAGTGCCAGGGGTGCATTTACGCCGCCCGACGACGGTGGATAGTTTCGAGTTGTACATCGCTTTGAACGCTGCGTTTAGTTTATCGAGGCGGGCGCCCTGTAGACTCCTACGTCAGACGCTACAACCCATGGCTCTCCCGTGTGGCTACGTACCGCCAGTTGCTCCTCCCCGACTCTCCATATTCTAAGCATCGCTTTGTTCTAAGCTGGGATTAGATCTTCCGTTAATAACACTTTGCTGAATAGACACACCTGTAGCTCACGGCAAAGAGTCTCGACTCGGCGATAACACTCTTGCATATCTTGAAAGTCTTGTCCTGCCTCGAGGTGCCGTCTAAACCCCGAGCGCTGCCGCTGTTCCTCCACATGTTGCATTTCCTTCTCGAGTACGCTACAATTAAATCAGTTATTGAGAGCGTCTTGGGCGTAGCAAATAACTCACCTTGCCATAGACTTTAGAGCCTCTGACATCCCGGAAGATGTGCAAGCCGCCGGATGTTCTTCGAATTGCTTGACCATATCTTGGAGATGGGAACCGAGCTGTGCGTAGTCTTCTCGGTTCTGGGCGGCTGTCTACACTTGTCACATAATGAGCGCCATACGGTAAATACGAAACGAGAACACTTGCCTCGAAAACATCGACGGCCCTGAGAAACTCAGCCACGGCTGATTTGACGTGGGGAAATACATCCAAGCTCTTCTCTAATAACCTCAACGACACCTTGAATCCTAACCATGCATCTGCCCTGACCCTTTTAGTGGCTTGGGATAGCCTTGATTCTGTGCCAGGCAATTGGCTACTACTGGTGGCTACGAGTGGAGCGCTTGTCGTGGGCTGGCTAGCGCCTGGCGCTGGTTGGGGTTGAATCACAGGCCGTTGAGGATGAACATCCCTTTCTGGGGGCGCCGTGTGAGTATGTGAGAGTTGAGGTGGGACTGCGAGCGGCGGATGGGGCGGAGGTAAATGTGGGGGCGTTCGGGAGGGAGGCGCTTGAGCTTCTGGTTTAAAAAGCTTCTTTGCGCGAGTGGTACAACGTTTTAAAAACGCGGAAACCCGTCTGGGGCTCATCCCCACGGCTTTCGCTTTGGAGTCGTCGTGAGTATCGCTATGGTGGTCAAGTCCAGTAGGCGCACCCCTTTTTGTCTAACGCCATCCTCGATGTAGCGCTGTTCGGGTGCCTATTCACGATCATGGCCGTGAAGCGCCGTGCGCACACAGGTAAATCGGCCACAGCATTGGCGGCGAGGGTGAGCATCCGGGAGCTTTTGAGCCTCGTCAGTCTAACAACGAGGCCTTCCAATACCAGTCTTGATGGGTACAGCGGGGGCGTTAACATCCTTATGTGAAGCCGTCTTGGAGAGCATGGCAAGCATGTTTCACCTAGTATTTGTCAGAGCCAATCTCTCGTCGAATCCAGACTAGTTCCCTAGGCTAGTTCCTTAGACTACATCGCTGTGGCCGACATTCAGCACATGTCGATCCCTCGGCCTAGAAATTTTCTTAGTCGCAAATAGCTCGTGCAATTCGCCAAGCCAGATATAAAATACAACCACCGAGGAACAGGAGCAGATTTCGTTGGCGTTGATGACTGCATCGACTCACGTGATACTACCCGCAGTTGTCCCTGCGAGTCATGATCGATGGCTCCCGACCTCGTATCCTGGGTTTCCCGGTGCACCCACACCTGAACCATACATCAGACCCCAGTCATTTTTAGTTTCCTTGGGCAGAGTGTGTCTACTACGAATGAAGGTCGCAGGATACGTGGATCGCCTCTATACAACCCGGCGAAAACAAAAGAGATGTGGGGCACCAGTATGATGGTGGTCGTTCAAAGTAGGGAGCCGATGCCTACCCCAGCTCCCATACCTCCTGAATCGGTTGGCAACAAATCAGCCATTCTCGCGACAGATATCCCTGGGAGACCTGTTCAGACACAAACACCAAAGCTACCTAGCGACAGGGTAAGAAATCTAGTTATTTGGGCTGAACTTAGATCTAACTATTGTATTTTGGAGACTGCACATGAGATGTTTATTATTCTCCTGGAACACGGATGTAACGACCTTTCGTTATCCATGGACACCAATGGATATTCATCCGTATTTATTGCGGGAGGAACTTTTGGCGACGTTTGGGCGGGGAAAACGCGGGGCGGTATGAAGTGTCTACGATTGCATGCGGCCTCAGCGAATGACCGAAAGAGCATGAAGGTATTTTCGATAGGTACCGTGGATTCTTATGTTAATCATTCTCACCCGTCGTCCAGCGAGCCGCGCGTGAACTGTATGTGTGGTCTAAGGCGAAGCACGTTAATATTCAAGAGTCAAGCGATGTGATCATGTTCCAAGGGCATTTGGGTATGGTATCACCCTGGATGGACAACGGCAACCTAAAGCATTACCTGCAAAATTTCCCAGACGTCGATCGCTACCAACTGGTGAGCAGCGAAGCGCCTATGCATCATACTGCGCATACACTTACATTGGCTTAGAAATAACACGGGTGCCCTCGGGTGAGAAAGCTACGGAGTTGACCGACCCAGTGTGCCCTATAAACGGTCCAGCAATAACATCCCCACTGTAAGCATCCCAGACTCGGACAGTTTCATCTTTGGATCCTGGGGCGATGGAAGTGCCATTGTTTGAGAATACCATAGAAATGACAAAATTAGCGTGCCCCGTAAGCGGCCCAACAGTAACATCCCCATTGTAAGTATCCCAGATCCGAATGGTTTTGTCATAGGACCCGGAGACTATACGAGCACCATCGGTTGAGAATGCCACTGAGCTAACCGAGCCAGTGTGCCCTATAATCGGCCCAGCCACCTTTACGCCACTAGAGAGAAAAGGTGAAGCAGCAAGAGGACGAGGGGAAACATATGAGCTCCAATGCACCGAAGTAGGTGTATCTCGCGTTTTGTGTTACCTATTGTTTGGGGAGGGTAGAGCTTTGTTTTGCTCAGGTGGGCAGTCGTGGAAGTGAAATAGAATAAATGTGGATTGAGAGGCATCGCGGTTGGCCATGACAAGAGGCACCCCCATTTATTGTGCTCCGCCCACAAGACTAAATCAACCCCGCCGGATAACAATTCGAGTTTGAATTATTTCAATATATGGGCATTGACGATTGAGGAAAGAGGCATACCGATAATATGTGCGTCGATTAGTAAATACCTAAGTGAACCTGACAGTTAGAATTGTCGAAGGAACTGGGATCGAAAAAAAGACCAACACAATTCACTAGTAACCGAGGCAATTAACGCGATATATTTATACAAAACCACATCCGCTGAGATGTGTTGGCGTATGGAACGACAGACAAAGCACCACGTCGACCAGTTGAGCGAGTGAGTTGTTATGCACAAATGTCGGAATGCGAGCTGATGAGTGCATCACGAACCCAGTATCGAACCGCATTCATTAGAAAGGCTGACGAAAGTTCAACAAAATTGTACCCACGTAGGATGGCACCTGTAGCTGCAGTACGTTGCTGAAAGGCAGCGGCTGCAACTAAACTGAACTCCACACAATGGCATCGGATGCGAACACCGAGGATTCGAACAACCCTTGGGCTCATCCGTCATTTGGTTTCGAAAAAGCGAAGTCCCTAGCTTCATCCATTCCTGATAACAGCTTGATAGATGGTTTCGATTGAACTCGCTTCCCTCGTAGTTATAGCGTAGTTCATGGAAGAATTGTGCGGATTTCAGCCAGTCGTGGTATGAGTCGCTGAGTACCAGGGAGTCAGGCGGACAGTGTTTCAGAACCATGGCCACCATAATATCGACATGCTCGAATATCCGCGGCCAGTCTCTATTGATGGATTCTATACATGACCTGGTGAGTGCGTGCTTTTACTATTTATCTAGAGCTGACCTTTCTCGTGATTTTCCAAGGTGTCTTGGCTTTCCAACAGCTGAACCGTTAGCACTCGTGAGAATAGACTAACGATATCGCTTTGCCACAAAAGCTCCGCTAATAAATCTTTTAACTGTTGTGGAACACCCCCATCTAGACCTTCTATATACACCCTGCGAGATGGACCGGTTATAGCGATCACGGAAAAAATGAAATAATATGACGTCGCGTAAATAAATATTGCTCACCCTGCGTATCCCGCTAAACGAGCAAAATAACTCCCAACCCAGAAAATTTGTTCAAACGTGGGCGGCCGGCTCCCATTCACGGCGCCTAAGGTAACCCATAACTTAAAGTATGAGGCTCTAAAGAAGGCCACCATCATGTCGGGTTGATCAAAATCCAGAAATGACATGCCCCAGTCAAATAAGGCCAGCGAAAAATTTAGCAACGGAGAGCTCGAAGTGAGCCTGAGTATGTAGGCAAGACCTGCTTGTTGGCCGTCGGCGTCGTCGACGGAGTGCGAACAAGAATCGTCCATTTCTTTCCGAAACACGGGAATATTAATACCGAGCATCATCAAGTCCAATATTGATTCTTCATCTTGGGTTTCAAGCCTAACAACTCCGAAGCGGCAGAGCAAGTCTCGGAGCACCAGTCCAACGTTGCTATGTGTTAAGCATAACCCTTCAATATAGTGATAAAGCATAACTTGGAAGTACCCACTAGTCCACAGGGAATTTATCCTGTACCAGCTTTGACCACAACGCGTAAAAAAGAATCAGCCATCCGTTCCACTCCCTGGATTTAGCTATTCGAGCAGCTAAAAATCGGTCGCGCTCCATGTGGAAATAGTTTAAGGCACGTCTTGCGTTCTCGGTCGAAAACCCACGGATGATAATAAGGGACACAACCACACCAGAGTCCTTGGGTTTATTGGCTGCGAGTATTTGGTTATGTAGTACAGATGCAACGACTCGATCTAGCCCAAGTGCTGGGTCCATTCTATCCTGGCTTAGTTTCTTCATGTAGTCTTGTAACGCTTGCGCCTCGTCTAGGATGTCGACCTGGATACAAACAACGAGAAGTCGAATGCATAGTATGCAATAGTCGCTTTGAATGACCTAGGTTTGAGTTTCATCAGGCATCTAATTCCAGGAAGATGGAAGTGCCTACGTAACGAGATCGAGAGCGCTGTAGTTCCAGTAGATTCATTGTAGCCAGAATCACCTCCGAATCTCCGAAAGGTGGCAGATTTTCCGGTCTGTCAGAGAGACCTAATAGTTCTTCCAGTTCAGCGGCAGACACTAGACTACCCAGCGAGATATCTCCGAGTATTTCGAGTACGCGCTTGTTTGGGCACCCAAGCATATTTGGAACTTGGAGCGAAGGAGTAGATACATTGGGGTGCACTGGGAGCATAACCATTAGAACAATAGGCAGTGAATATTCAAGTATACGACAGGGACTTAAGAATGAAGCAAGTAGGCTGCTGTTCCCCACTGGAAAGATACAGTAGTGGTGGGCGTCAACAGCCCTCAGTGAGGTCATGTCACGTGGCGATATCCCAAACTTAGGACTTTACAGTTCCTATATTGCTAGTACATAACATATAATTCGCCAACTCAACTCCCGTAGAAAGAAATGTCGTACATCAACATACGATCCGGCAATACAACACCCAACTTCTATCCATCCTTGTGCGCTGGAGTTGGGATGGAGCCCTTGGTAGCAGAGGCGGGGGTGAGCGGATAAGAGAAAAGTGCTGCTGCATACGGCTTGCTTCGGGGGATCTTGCCCTTAGGTTTGCGCAGAGAGGCGGACAGGGGTGGAGCCAGTTGGTTCGGTTTGGCAAAGGTGCGAAGGAACAGTCAAGGCAATCATTTCTGGGTAACAACCCCCTCAGTCACTGTTCTCAAAGAAATCCATATTGCCAGCACGTAAATACGATCCAGTGTACATAAGCCATCGTGGATGTTACTGAGAATTGTTTAGTCTTCTGTACGTAGGGGTTTATGGATTTATTTGCTTTCGGCCGCCACCACAACATGATAATGATCAGGATTTGAGGGACAGAATCACTGTAGAAGCTCTGGGCGCAACACCACTAAAACGGTTGGCCAATGTAAGGAAGCAACGACTGAGGGCCTAGTATGAGGCAATCGTGCGCTGGGAGGAGAATCCGTCGCTCCCCCTGCGGGTCTCACGGTGTCGCTCGGGAGTCACTTCTTAAAGAACGCAGTTACTTTCTGACCTCTATCAGGGCTCATAAAATTAGATTGTTTGTATCCTTATTGAACCGCAGAGGCACCTTCACATTCGAAGACAGTTGTGCCAACCCACGAGTACCCTTCCCGTGTAGGTGAGGTACCAAACAACCAAGAATAGACGTCATAGACGCCGAACAGGAAATGGCAAACGCGACGGAGGAGCTTGCAGACACCGTTATAGATTGCAAAACGGACCTGTCTTGCTGTATCCTTAAGCTTGTGTGATTGCAATCCAACTCTTAGGATGTGTCGGAAGTGATCCCATCTGAAACGGTTTCTCGGGTAGATATATGCGCATTAATTTTGAACTAATATGCTAATACACTCCTTTTGCCATTATACGAAATGTGTTTGCGCCTTTGGGTGTGGCTAATTTCACATTTTTTCCGTCAAATGTGATCTAGGTTACAACTCTCGGGAGGCACAAAACAAACCCCGTAGAAATCATTCGACCTCTCAAAGTACGGCCTTCACAGAACCTCCATTCTATTCTCCCCTAATAAGCTTTTCCACTCCAATACTCTTAAGATGACCGCTTGGCGGTGCTTCGCATCTAACCAGATAGCATACTACATGGCCCCTCCTTCTTCTTATTCTCGCGCTCTATCCACTCGATTTGAGGTGACACACGACCGAAAGAGATGACTCTTACTCTCTGCAATGTAGTTTGGCGTAGACGATAGGGTATAGTGCGCGTGAATCTAAGCGGCGCAAACGTACAGCTCCGCTAGGGATTTGGCAGTCGTTGCGGACGCAAGGGTTTGAGATGTAAGGCGATATGAACATAAACGTGTCATATGCGAGTTAGAAACTCGCCGGTTACACTCTCAGCATCTACGAAGATCAGAATAACAGTCAGGGCGCATATCGAGGTAACATCGTATTCACTCCGTTCCCTCGCGCGAATACACTACTTTTGACCTAGGATCAAAGCTTAAAACGCCAATAAAAGCACAAATAGGTTTGTCCTCGGTAGGGGGGTACGCCGATTCAGCCCTCCTCGCTCTCTTGGGCTCGACCTTTGAGCTTTGGTCATCGCAGCAGTGGTATTAACGTCCCTATGGGCAAACCTTACTTCGACATGGAGTGAAGTAGATTTCGCTTATTATCCGCCAGACGTAACTTATTCTTACTGCCCAAGCTCTTGTCCAGCTTAGAAATCATGTTCGTCATGAATACTACCATAGGTTCTTCAAGCTAGGTACGAAATGTAAGACATCGAGAGGCAGGCGCAGGAGCAGGAGCGGGCTTCGGTGGCGTCATAGCTTCATCAACCTCATCTGTGCGCTTCACCGTTGTCCGGTACCGGGATCTCTTCGCCAACTCCAAGACTGCCCACCTCGTTCAATCTCGCCGCCGAGCCTATCATCATGCAGTACGCGGTCAAGTTCCCACAGGGTGGGTCCTGAGGGGGCGGATACCTCAAGCCTCGACGGGGCCTAGGAGTTTTCCGATAGGATTCCCTAGGTCGTCTTATTCAGACTTGGTTAGGCTTGCCCTGGCACTAGAGTGCGTTCGGCGCGTTGTTTTGTGTCATGTTTATCTAAGCGTGTTTTGGCTTCTCTAGGTCCGCCCTCAAGTTGAGGCCTATTATCATCACGGAGAATACAAACCTCGACACTTTGTTGTCGAGTACGCGTGCTTGTCATCCTGCGCGTGACGTCATCATCTCAAAATTCCTCCTTGTGTTTGATGGCGATCCTGAGATCTTCTCGAGGATCGACGGGACATCGGTCGATCATTGATCGATCACCCCGCTGACGGGGCCGCAGGAGTGGAATGGTGGCTAGGTCGCGTCACTTTTCTGGGGTATCGACAGTCCTGAATAGGATGGTGAACTATATCTTGGATTCCAGCGAGCTGCATTTTGAACAGTGCTTGTGAGGTGGCGCCAAAATCGAGATCAAGATCGTGTCTGATTAACAGCCTAAAGCACTATGGTTACATTACGAAGGGTACATCGCAGATAACTCCACATGATATCTACAAAGCGTGGTAAATTCAGGAACTGGGTATAGCGACAAAGAAAAACCTATACAACAACATAAAAAAAAGACAGTAATAATAGCGTCAACGATTCAATCGGGGTGGTAGCACTGAACCCAATCACGTCCCAAGAAAACCCCATGGAAATCAAGTCTAAGCGAACCGGTACGGCAGATACAAAGCGTGCATGGTGAGCGCACAAGCCCAATGTGAAGATCGGGGGGAACATATAGAAGCAACTGGCTTCTCTCGATTGCAACTATGCCATCACTATCAAGTGTCCAGCCATTCAGAGGGTGAGCGTCATGTGGGTCGGAAGAATAATAATTCCAGACTCGAATGGTGTGGTCGGCGGACCCGGAGATAATGCGAGTGTCGTCAGACGAGAATGCCACAGAGTTGATCCAATTAGTGTGCGCCCTAAACGGTCCAGCTACAAGGTCACCGTTGATTGCGTCCCAGACCCGAACGGTACAGTCACGGGACCCGGAGACGATACGAGAGCCGCTGGCACAGCGAATCAGCCTAAGTTAATCCTGGGTCGAGGTGTGGTCGAGCTGGCTCGAACTTCGTTTATTCCGAGGATTAGGTGGCCCGCCTCGTCGCGGGGCGATTTCCGGTCTTTCTAGGTCGAGCTGGGGTCGAGGTGGGATCGAGCTGAGGTCAAAATACTAGATTAGGCTTGATTTTGAACTCGAAAACACGCAATATGTATTGAGAAATGAAGATAGCAATGAGATTAATTCAATCTCTTAATTCACAAATACAATACAGGTCTCGTCAAGTCATTACTTGTGTGAACGGCACTGTCACATGGAAACCATTCCACTCGAATCCAGACAAAGGAGCATGCTACCCAGGATAGCCTACGAGATCTTGATGGATATGTCGCGGGTTAGGCGATGCCAACCAATGTAAATATTAGTAATTAGATTAATAAGTTCTGAGATGAACTTACCACAATATCAAGTCAGCGCCAGGAGCAGACAGGGCGGAATATGACCGTCAGAAGACCTTGTGTGCTACAGTAAGCCACCCAGTCGGTGACTCCTTAGCACATCAGTCAAGCATATGGGAGCCTAAACCCGAGACACTCACAAGATTCTCAGCTGTCGCATCCCTGATGC
>JANWGL010000805.1:0-12002 GCA_025200755.1 Ceratobasidium sp. C01
TTTGACACGATCTCAACGAAATAAAGTGCTATAAATATGAGAAAAATTGCAGGAAGTGCGCGGGAAGTATGCGGGAATGTGGGCGCTTAAATGCGGGAATTTGCGGGAATTTTGGGCGGGAATCCGGCACATTTTTGAAGTTCTCGCTCCCGTTCCCGCTCCCGGATTGCGGGAATTTGCCGAAATCCGCTCCCGCAGATGCCGAAATTTCCGCATGCGACATTTCCGTGCGACATCCCTAGGCCTTTGGCACTACCTTTACTAATGATATGATCCTCTTGTCTCGTACTGGTCTGAGTGCAAATATGAACAAGAAGCAACCTGACTTTCATACATGCGATGAATTCCTCCTTCACAAGGTGGAAGCCCAGATGCGTGGAATCTTTCTGCTTGAGACTGGTTGTGCTACTGACAAGGAACTTGCTTGCTGGGTTGAGGCTCACACTCCCGAGGATATACTTGTACTTGCTACTCACGTCTATGCCAATCATGCATCCTCTGGTGTGCATCTATGACTAGCTTGTCAAGGTTTGACAGATGAGGTCCGGCCAACTACCATCATTCAAAACTGTGATATCTTGTGCTATTACTCTTATCGCGCTGCAAATAAGCGTGGCTGGGTTGATCACATTGAAGACTTACTTTATGAGCTCCTGGTTTACTTCTCTGGCTCTGGAAACTTGAACTATGTGAAGGAGATCTACGACTTTCTGCAACTTATACGGCATGAATGCACACCCAAGTTAAAGTGAGTACTTTCTCTTATCCCTGGTGTATATACTAAAATGACATTTAGGGCAGCAATTCTTCAGCATTGTCTTCTTGTGAACATGACTGGACGCGAGGATAGTTTCTATCCAATCAACCAGTGCCAGGAGCATAACAATGGGGGTATCCGCATGTGTTGATCTTTGAATCCTAACCAACCTTGTTTACTCATAATAACTCATTAGGATTTTGGGCCTGTAGCTCAGAATTCATCCTGGGAGCAGTATATGAAAATCTCCCCAGTTATTCCCTTCTATCTTGACACTGTTAAGCATGTAGAGGAGCAGGTAAGTTATCTAGTACCATGCATTAACCTCTAACCAGTGAATTTGCTCAGATTATAGGCCATACTCACTCGCATATACACAAGGATTAGAAGCGCGAGCTAGATGTCCAAGCACTCATGCAATCACACAAGAGCATGCAAATGCATACTGAGGTTGCAGACCAAACCATTGATCCTAAGAACAGGTTAAAGGACTGTGTAGCTCTTGGAACAAAACTGCTCAAGGAGGGGAGACTCGAAAAGTATGCACACGTGCATGAGGTTTACTTCAATGCCATTTCAGGCAAATGCGTATACAAAGACATTGATACCCCCCTCGCGACTCCACCTCAAACCCCACACCAAACTTCTCCAGAGTGATCTCATTTATTCCCCACCTATCCATGCTCACCTACTCCTCCTCTGCCCTTGCCAATGGATCTTGGGGCTACATTGCCGGAGGACCTAAGTACATGACAAAGGTGAATTCACCTGGTTTTTTGGCGTGTGTGCGTGCTCATGGGGCAACTAGGGGTTGGTTGGGATGGAGTGTTGACAGATCGGTTGGCCTGAGTGTTCTGTATCCTAGGCATTGCAAAAGATATTGTTCCATGCAACGTTTGAGGTATAGGAGGGAGATTTGAAGTACTAGGAATTGATCCTGAAGTCTTCAGAGAGCCTAAGGCACCATAAGACCCAGTCGCCAGATTGTTTGGAGTTGCTGGTGATGCATAATGGTAGTTATATGGGATGCTTTGCGTTGCTAGAGTGAGCAGGGCTGGTGGGGCAGGTAATCCATTGGTACCCAAGTGAATGGTGCTGACAGGTCTACCTTGAGGGGTTGAACTAGATGATGTGACTCTAGAGGCTGGCAGAGGGGGGGTCCAATGCTGAAAGCTCCCGCTGTCATCAATGTATGCGCCTGAATCGGTAGCAGAACAATTGGTAGTCACCTGAGGAGGTTTGTTCTTGGACTTCCACTCCTGTTCTTACTGCCTAGCTAACTCCTCTTGTTCCCATGCTTCCTGCTTTTCCCAATCCTTCTGCTCTTGCTCTTCCTGCTTGCACTTTTGCTATTCCTTCCTAGCCTGATCTTTAAGCTCCTTTTCTTGCTGCTTTGCCAACTCTAGCTCCACCCTTCTCTGATGCTCAGATGACTCCAGCTCTAGAGGTACTTGTAGAAGCTCTGTCTGCCATTCTTCTAGGGCTGACCAACGCGCAGATAGATTGGCAGTGGCGGAGTCTTTTGTGAAGTCCTTGTACCTAGCTATTTGAACAAGTTCTTTGTTGGTCATAAATGTGTTGATATAGAGGTCAATTTCATCTAGTAGCTTGAGTATCTTCGTGTCCCACCAATCCTTGATTGCTTTCTTGAAAATCACTTGCTCAGCCAAAGAGTGCTCATCCTCCATAGCTTGAGCCTTAGTTTTGTGCTTGAGTTCCTCACTTGGGCCATTGTATACCTGGATATTGAGCTCAGTCTCCTCTTGTTTGAGGTGTCTTGCTGCTGCCAGGCGGTCCACATCCTTGTCTGTTTGTCACTGGAGATAACCATGGTCGCATCCGCCAACGCTATAGCAAGATTCATGCTAGGGATTGTTGAACTCCTGGTCCAAAACAGCGGTGCGACAGCCTCCAGTAGCTAGATATTTGGCCATTCCAACTGTCATCTGGTAGTGTCCCTTTGCACCTTTCTGGCTAGACTTACTATTATGCTTGGGGGTATCCTCTGGGTGTATGTCGTCTTCTTCTTCCTCTTCATCCTCTTCAATCTCAATTTTACAGACTCTTGGGGAAACTTCAATACCAGTGTCCATGCATATATCACCAGCATCCAGAAGCATCTTGGGGGTTGCCATAACCACTGCCCAACAGGTAATATTGTGAGAGTGCACTCTGTGTCCAGCTCATTGGACCCAGTATTCATTAGACTTTGGGACAAGGTAATTCACAACTGGTTCAACTTTAGGAAAGTCTGCACCCTTGGAAGAGTGTCAATAGCATGTATATAAGTATAATTGCAACTTACCATTGTCAACACTTCAGTGCTGACTAGTATACAAGCCTTTCCAGTCTTGAAGTGTCGCTCAATGCATTGCTTGGACAAGTCACCCTTGAGACTATGGTAACATGGGAAGAGATCATGTGCAGCCTTGCCAGAAAGTCCAAAGTGTTTCCTTAGAGCAAACACAACAGAATGAGCCATCACATAGTCCTCAATGAATACAATAGATTGCTTGATGTCCAGAATGCCAGCGTTGCCTCAAGGGAATAAGTCACAGACTTCATGATAAGGTTTTTGACCGCCCCACATGCAGTGAACCTCGTAGCAGAGGTTAGCGCAAACGTTCCCCAAGTTTTCCAAGTGGTAGTCCTTCCAAAGGTGGAGGGCTCTCCAGGTTGCATCCTTGACAGGATTGGACACCATAGCAGTCACAGCAATGACAGGGCAAGATAGTGGGTTGTGCATAAGTGGATACATGTCGCCCACTCGTCCAAAAGCTGTACAAAAGTCCCTGCCCCAGATTTTGATAACATGTGCTTTGTCGCTAGCAGTAACATGCGAGTGGCCAGCTAGCTCCGGAGAGAGCAGAGCAGAGTGCAGTTTATGCGAGTCCTGGTATGCCTTGGGTAATGATATAACAACCTGGTACTTCCCTGCTTTAATATCCTGCGCATTTCTGTGAGTATAACTAGATACACACATAGAGCGACGTACCTGCAGAAGCTGGGGAGTGATTGTAGACGCATTAACATTGATGGAACAAAGTCCCCACACTCAGAACTGCTTGTTTTGTTGATTCTCAATGAAATTCAGAGGGGATCCTACCCACACAAGGACATCCAGGCACAGAAAGCATAGCATAACAAATGCCAGTGTCTTCCCGGAGCCTGTCCCAGCAACACAGAGCAGATCCTTCCCAGAGTACAAAGCAGCAGTGACATTGACTTGACATTGATAAGGAACAATGCCTGTAGCCTCCAGAGTTCCCATTGTAATAGTCTCTGCAAGAGTGAGTGGGCAGGTCAGAGTAGGGATAAGCTCCCAAGGTATAACAGGCTCCATCATGCCCTCAAAGCCCCGAGAAAATTACTGGAGACTCCATTCGCTATTTATCAACAGTATATCAAGTATCAAGTCTGTAGCTAGCTTTCACGGCAAGTGAGGCGGAAGTCATCGATGGCAAGAGAACCAACTTCATAATTTGAAATTTGCTCTTCCCTAGTAAAGCTCAAACTTCCACACATGCATTCTTGGTCAAAACTACATCAAATTCTTTGCTTTTAATTGCATGAATTGTGTCTAAAGGTGATTCACAACAATTTCTCTCATTGCAGTACATGTATCTATGGGGTCCCTAATGGATAATATTGAGTGCATGCTCAGGGATCTCACTGCCCAAACTATGGGTAGCCGTAGATGTGCCAGTAGTGTAGCTGGCAGCACGTATAGCAGGAGGAGTATGTGGAGCACACATATGAGTAGTATGCGGAGCACGCATATAAGTAGTACGCGGAGCATGCGTATGAGCAGTAGTGTCTTACCAGAAAACAATCCAGTGCCACGGTATGCTGGGGAAGATGTAACCCTTACTGCGAACGAAGTTCCCAGCCTTAGCCAACCGTATCAGTCAGCCAATGAGATGACGGTTGGAAGTGCCCAAACGGACTCAGCAACCCCAATCTCCTTGCCAAATAGGCATAACACTGATCGGCATTGCTGATTCTCATCTGGCCCCACAAGTAGTGAGGAAACAGATGTGGATGCTATGGGATTCCGCAGTGGAGCTGGCCCAGATGTCAGCGACGATGCACCAATCATTATTGAGATGGGTGAAGACACCGAGCCAGTGACAATCCCGTCAGCAACAACCCAGTCTGTCAGGAAAACAGCGGGTTTTTAATCTATGTAACCATTTTCAGTTGCATCTATTCTACTAGATTTATAGCCGTTTACAAGAATTTACACAAATTTATGTGGATNNATTTAGGTAAATCCACATGAATAAAGGGGATATGTTGGTGAATGCAAGTGTATGAAAAGGGGGGGGTCCTAAACTTTTGAAACATGTGTATTCAGTTAAATCTAGGTGGATAGATGTGGATGAAATTTCCCCCTTTTTCCTGATGTCATTCACACCGGTCACCCCAGTGCATTTCGTGCCAGGAGAGAGAGAATTATGCGCCAACCAGAGGCGTGAAGTAGTGTCAAGCATGGCATTAGCCAGATTTAGGAATGAGCAATGGTCTTTGTTTCTGAATGTACTGGAGATACCACCTCAGGTATTACCCAATTTGGCTCAGCGAGCACTACTGGTGCTGTACTGATTCTCGCGCCTGCAGATTGGCCTGCACAGTTCCCCTTTAAGGAAGGAAGTCATCCCGCCAGCACCACCAGCCGGGACTGGATCTCATCTAGCCAATGAGCAAGTGGCAAGATACCACCAACCCACACCACCACCAGTGATGGTGCCTCAAGTACGACTGGTGGGTTCACCACCAAATCAGCCCAGTGATGGATCGGATGATTTGTCTAGTACACCATTGTGGGGGAATCCACCTGGTACCCCTTGCAGGCTGCCTTATGGCCTGCCCCATGGTGGCGCTGGTGGCCCACCCCAAGGCCCACCTAGGGGCCCTCCTGCTGGCCCTCCACCAGGTCCACCAGACAGTGGATACCCAGGTGGACTTCCTGGAGGCCCTCCCAGAGGCCCCCCCAGAGGCCCTCCTGCCGGTCCCCCAATTGGTCCCCCATAGGGACCACCAGGTGGTCCACTGGCTGCTCGACCAGTTTGAGCAGCAGGTTACCCCATTGGGGCTGTCCCAGCAGGCAATATATCATTAGTGGTGATAAACAAGCTGAATGCGCACATGCATGAGGTGGACCCTCAGCCAAGCTTGAGCAAGAAGGGGCTCAAACTTGAGTTGCTGAAATCCAATGATGGCAGCTCAAAACTTAAGGTGTTCGAGCAGTGGGTCAGCAGATTATTCTGCTACTTCCAGATGCACAGACTGCTCAGTCCGGGTGATGACCACAACTGGGTCTATATTATTGGACATTTCCGCACCGATCAGTCGCAGGACTGGTATCATCACACAGTAAGAATGTGTGATGTCAGCCCGGAGACATGGATGACACTGGAGGTAATAAAAGGCCTCCAGGCGCAATTTATTACGCAGCAGAGTGCCCCGGACACAGCAAAAGAGTTCCACACTCTTTCTCAAGGGTTGATGGATGCCTGAGAACAGTATCAGGAGCTGTAACTCCTGTATAATCAATTGCCTATACTGGCAGATGAGTATACATTCGTGCAGTGATACATGTCTGCACTGCATGTGTCCATTAGTAAATGTGTGCTGATGAACAGCTTTAGCGCTGCTTACAAGTTCCCCAACATTGAGGCGTTGGTTAGGAATGCTGTAGACATGGAAATAAGTATCCGTATGGTTCAGGAGTTTGAACACCAACGGCTGTCTAACTCAATGGCCATCAGTAGCTGTCACGACCGCAACAGGAAGGAGAGACCTTGCTGAACGGGCAAGAAGAGCAATTGCATGTGAAAGGCTTGTGTGGTAAGTACTGATGCACATGACCAGAAAGTTCAGGTCAACACTGACTCTAGTTGTGCCAATTGTTCGGGGGAACGCTTGAATAGCAACATAATGTGCTATGAGTGCAGAGAGAAGGGACATATCTCCCCCAATTGCCCGACTCATAGGACAGTCAGTGGTCAAGCAGGCAAGCCTGTGCCAGAGGTAACCGTCAATGAAGACGGTGATAATAACAAAGTTGGTGTTGCAATGGCCTATGCCTCAAGCAAATTGTCTGCTGAGGATGATGGCAGGAGTGATGACTATCGCTCAGCAAAGGGGAACACTGAGTATGGACGACAACCCGTATGGGAAGAGTTCAATGAGGAGCACCAGATTATTGGTGCTCAAGTGGTACTGGTCACACCACTGGAGCCAGAGGTTGAAGCCCTGGCTGTTTCAACGCGAAAGAAAGTTTTGCCTGAACCTGAGCCCACACATGCTCCTATCGTCTGCAAACACCCTTCGCTGTCGAGTGACGGTCAACCAATCCAAGTGGACAAACTACAACGTCTGTTCACGGGCTACTTTAAGGTTGGGCCCTCACTCGCCTATGTCCTATTTGGTTCTAGGTTGGGAACAGACATGGTGTCCCCAGCATTTGTACATGTATCCAGGATCAAGCCAATTAAGCTTGTGCAGCCGATCAGGTTGCAATTGGCAACTATAGGTAGTTGGAGCAAGGCCAACCTTGGAGTTAATGTGCATGTGGAGATAGGGCCAGGGATCACCAATCACTATTTTGATGTAGTAAACATCAAGAAATACAACCTGGAAGTTAGGGAACTGGTGCTGGTGCATCAGGGGTTGCACAATGCACAATACGCTTGATATCAGTACTGCCTCCTGTGTTGTTGTGATAGTCCTTTTCTACTGTGTGATGCTTGTCTGTAGAGGCCAAAGTTGGTATGGGGGTCTGGCCTTTCTCTGGGCACTTTGCAATTGCAGCTGAGGGGGACATGCCACACTTGATAGCTATAGTGTGCTGCGTTGCTATGTCCCACTCCCAAGCAGCAATAGAGACAATTCACTACTCAGTGCAAAGGGGGCACATAATATAGGTAATGCTTAGTTCAGATTTGTAATAGTATAAACACATTGGGGGATAAGTACACAAAAATTACCAAGAGGCTCCAAACGATATTACTGACAAGAAACATACTATGAGTGGGCAGGGCTGACCAGTGGAGCAAGAGGAATGAGAAAAGGATTGTTATGGAGAGGGAGAATGCCAGTCAAGGATGTGAATGACAGGAAAGAGTGATAAAATAGTAAATTTGGGCAAGTGAATGTGTGGCCATGTGGTGGTTTGGAATGGAGAGAGCAGCTGACTTTTATATTTCATGTATTTCAGGAGGTGCTGCTAACCAGGGACCTGCAAGCCACAGTCCAGCAGTGGCAGGAGCAAATGATCCTGCTACCCTCCCACTTGATACTACTGTAACCCTGAGAGAGTTCCTTGGCATTGACATTACTTGTACATTGTTCATGACAATCCCCAATACTGTTTGTTCCCTCACAGGGACTAGTTTTTCCAAATGGTGTTATTGTGCCACTACTCTCAGGTCAGTCCAGGGCACAGTTTTGATGTTCAAGTTTCTTACTATATTCTCTCATGTCTGAAGGGAATCCCCTTTGCCATTACCCACTATGAAAAAACTGGTGGTTACCATTGTAAGCAGAAAGTGAAGAATGGCAAGCACACCATTTTATGTCACAGTCCCCAAAGCAATCTCAGTTATTGCTGTCGGTAGCTGAAACAAAGCACAAAGGCCATGGTCAAGACACCCATGCAATGAAGTGCCCTTGCTTAGAATTTGACAATATGTGTATAGCTGGAGTAATTGCCAAGACAACAAAGTGCAAACTACCTCTCATGGCAACAGAACTCCCACCCCCACTGCTGGCCTTTCTCACCAGTCTCCTTGACAAACCCCTCTCTGCATTGTCTACTCTGCAGGCAGTCTTGAATGCCTTTGTGTCAGAAAAACCTACTTGTCCTGTTCACCCCATGGATGAGGCTTTGGCCACTGCTCATGGCCCTGCTGTCACCCCAGTACCTGAGTCTTGTCACACGCAACACCTAGTTCTCTGGGCTGCAGCCCTGGAGGCTAACTCACATTGTCTGTCTGACCATACCAGCACTTGCCAGAATAAGAACCTGGAACCATCTACTTGTGATCTGTTCTCATGGGACAGGTCAGGTGCTGTGGATGAGCTTACACAAGGTCTCTGAAAGGAACTCTTAATGGTGGGAGTAAAGACTCTGTTCTCCGATGAGTTACACATCTGATGGAAGGGCATATGAAACACTCCCATTATCAACCATCCCCTTCCAATGCCAAGGCAAATACCCACTTCCAATCTTCACTCCTGCTTGAAGGCCACTTCCTGAGTGCATGCCTTGGGAGAGGTTTGATGACATGCACTGCATCCTTGGGTTCTGGATATGCTGGCCACCCCATCTGGATCTGCCTCCCAGAATCCGGGGAAGCTCATGACTGCAGTCTTGGCTGTTGCTGCTGGTCCTGAGCCTGCCAGGAAAAGAGGCCATTGCAAACCCACTCTGAAACAGCACACCAGGTTGGTTATCCCTCATTGAACAGCCTCAAGGCCAATTACATCAGATCTGTGCCAATTTGCCATGGGAAAATGGGGCAAATGGGTCAAACTGAGGATAATTACAGCAAGTAAAGTGTTGGCCTCTTAGTTTTTCTGCAGTAGCACATTTAAGCTGTCTAGTATGGCAGATATAGTGAAGAGACAAGAGATGTCTGAGATAAAGACATGAAGTGAAGTCAGAGATGAATTCAAGTCTGGAGCATCTGGATCTCCAGAAACTGCTCCTTATATACATGTTGAGAACAAAGAAACATACAGAACAAAGCTGTAACTATGCAGAGGTGTTCATAAATACAAAGTCCTCATACAACATGAGATTGTCAGGTGAACTACCAGACTATATATAGTCCCATGACAAAGGATATTTTGAACAATGGAAGTTGTAACAAACAGCAAAAGAAGTAGAAACGGTAATAGAAAGGTTGAAATGTTTACAGAACATGGACATTGGTACACCAAGCAAACGAAGTTATTGGTTAGCACTGTTAGTGATTCAATCCTAACATAGACAAGGGGGGATAGCCAGATGGGTCAGTGGGCAAATTATGTGTAATTGCATGTAATCTACATTGGGGTTATTCCTGACACTTGTAAGTCCCGTCACATGTGTCCTCACACTGATGACTTAATGTTCCCACCTTCGGTCAAGAAATCAAAGGCAATCAGAGTTTGGCAAGAACCCTGGTACACCCAAGAAAGTTGCATCCAAGGCAATCCTCAATGTGATTGCAAGGGCATCAATCAAGCATATCTATCAGGACCAGGACACCTACCACAGTTGGGCTATTGTTGCAACCTGAGGGGGTGCAATGAGGAAGGCCCTTAGGGCAATGAGGAGTGGACTACGGAAAGTGACTGTGGACTGTAAAGAACCTTAGTGACTATGTAAGAGCACTGTTAAGCCTTCGCAAGAGTTCACACCAGCTCTGGGGGATGTCAAGGTAATTTGACCTGAGGTACTCAGAGTCAAATTCCTGCTGTATTTATAGACAGAGAGAAGGCACTATGCACAAACAGAAAAATAGTGACTATGGTGTGATAAATAATACGTGTCCATACAGTATGATGTCAGGGAAGCCAAGAAGCAGCATGTGTAAGCATTACAGGATATGTCAGCAGCATACCTTGACAAGGAAGGTCATATGACCAAGGCTGTATGAGATGTGGCCGAGTCCCAAGCGCTGAGGTCACATGACCTGGAACAATCAGAAAGGGTCAGTGTAAATTGGAGAAAATAGGAAATAAATTAGAGGAGTCAGGGGTGGTGACATCAGGGATGTGACAGCTATCAATGCTTACTGTCATGCCTGGAAGAAGTGTACTGCAAATGCAGTGTATGAAGTCCCCCCTGACAATTCACAGCCATTTGCACAGGGACTCACAGTTGGCACAGCTGGATCAAAGATTTTGACCTGTGGAGTGCAGAAAGGAAATCTGCAATGAATCTGTGAAAGCTTGCAATATAAATACATTGTTCATACCATTGGAATTCCAAATGCCAGGTGGAGGTGCATCAGGAAAAGTGGTCAAATTTCATCTATATGTATCCATATGGATTTAATTGTATATACATGTTTTAGAAATGAAGAATCTCCCCCCTCTATTACACTTAGATTTACCCTTATATAGTCTGTATTCATCTTGATTTACGAGAATCTACATGGATTTAAGACTGTTTACTAAATCTACTTAACTTGTAAACAGTTAAACTTCTTAAATCCAGGTCAATTTCCATATAGTTTCTTGAACTGGGTTAAATCCAGTAATAACTGGGGAAATAGGGGGTGTTACATAGATGAAGAACAACACTTTCCTGATGTGGTTGTGCTCACTGCAATGGCCAATGTAAGGTATGAATGTCTCATCCTAGAGGGATCCAGATTGATGTAATCAGGGGATTTGCTTGTAGCTCCCTGACCACCTCTCCCTGAGATACATCAATGGTGCCATTGGAATTGACATGTGGTATTCACATGCAGATGTGTACTACATAAATTAGAGTGCAATAGATTTTCTCCTCTCCAAAACACTATTTTTGCTTAGATAGCTACAATAACCTATCTGTTCTTTTGATAAATTATATTGTTTGAATTGCACTCATAGGACCTCATAAGGGGGTACAGTCATGCCCCCGATGATGGATGCTGGTAGTGATGGATGACCCCCAAATAAGTCTACTACCCAAGGCTGGCTGGCAATGTATTTGAAATAGTAATTGGTGAATTACTAAAGCAGAGAATCCAGTGGGAAGAAGACACTGAGGGGGGATTTGCCTGCCCCTGACGCCCGCCCACTTGGCAGTGGATGAGTCAATGGCATGTAGAATATACTAGAATAATAGATTGATATATAATCGCCTTGCGCAGCATCGGAGTACACCTTAGAGGTGAATATTCCCAGATTCTAGAGCGCATATATCCTTAAATCAAGGTATGTAAAGGCTATTACAGTCTGGTATTTTAACTAACTTCATTCTTCAGTTATGCGTGCTCCGAAAACTCATTCAATGCGCCCATTTTCTTTGGTTATACCACCCAAAGCGCCGGTAAAGCAACATCAATTGACGCTTCAAGACTGCCTTGACGTGATCAAGTTTTGCGAGGGGCACCCCAAGCTCTCAGAGTCAGAGGTAGCATGGGCGCTTCACCGCTGCGGCTATCTGACTATTAGCCAATCCTCTGTTTCGCGCATTAAGCATTCGAAGGATGAGCTGCGAGCCTTGGTGCATAACCCAAATTAAGCATGTCGCCCGGGA
>JANWGL010000806.1:0-16249 GCA_025200755.1 Ceratobasidium sp. C01
CTACGCGACACGGCTTCATAGATATTCGATTGGTCGAACTTCACTAAAGATTCCAAACAATTTCCAGAAGACAGACTCTACTTTCATAGCCTTGACAGCACCAAAATCGAAGGGAATATGACCGTCACAGCCGTACACACGAACCCGCTATATGCGCTCGAACAAAGGCTCTATACGCTTACGGAACCGCTCACTAGCCCGCTTTACGCTTCACGCACGACTTTGAGAAACCAAAACAAATGATTACAACCAAGAAAACAACATACTTAACATATAGCACCATAAAAGAAACAAAAAAGAAAACTGAAAAAATCTATGAACCGTATCGTCTATTTCAAACAAGCCAAAACACAACCACCAAAATCAAACACCAATCCCTTATTCGCGGCTCACATCACTAGAAAAGAGCAGATATTAAGGATGAGTTTTTATGAAGAGATGGGGGAGGGGGGTAACGTACCGTCCGAAGATCTTAACCTTGAGCCAATCGTTAAGCACAAGCACCCGATTCCGGAGCGAGAACAAAGTCGACAAGTACGCAGAGCGCCAGAACAAATACGTAGCCATCCCTCCACTCGCGAACTATCCCCTTTATCAGTACCCTAACCCCAAAACCCCAAAGTTCAAAAAACTCACATTCCCATTCAAAAACGGTAAATCCGCAATCGCCTTCTCACTCCCAATATACGCCAACGACCCCTGATGCGAATAATGGAACGGCCTCACTTTGCTCGCTTTGTTAATCTGCTTCACGACGTTCTCGATCTCAGTTGCGGTCTCTTCGGTCGGTGGGACGGCTCGTAGTTCAGCTAGACGTTTTTCGAGTTTCTCTTTTTTGGCGATTTGGCCAAAGAGGCGGGCGAGGTAGTGGCCTTCTTGGGAGGCGACTTGGGCGGTGGGTGCGTATGACGTCGCTGTGCACTAAGATAAAACAAAGTAGATCAATAGATGTCGAGGATGTGATTGGATAGATGGGCAGGGTACGTACGTCTCCAACAGCAAAGATCCCATCAGCGCCCTTCATACTCAAGAAATCATCCACCGTAATCCCCCGTCGATTCGTCTGATGCTCCGGGAAATGACCCATAAGATTCCGCGTGATAGGTCGTCCGACATTCCCGGCAGCCCACACAATAGTCCCGAATGGAATTTCAACACGTTCGCCTTGAGCGTTTTGAACGATGACGGACTTTTCTTTGATCTCTTTTACCATGGTCTAGAGATAAATCCGGGAATAAGTAACGTGCACGTGAAAGTGGGATGGGCCGGTGGATGGGCGGTGTATGCGGAGATGTCGGACTTACCTTGGTTAGGATGTCGATCTTGTTTTCCTTGAACGTCGATTCGGTGTATTTGATGAGCTGAGACGAGAACGTTGGCAACACGTTTGGAAGGCTAATTGAATGCAGGGACGATTAGTGTTTTAGTTGAGATCAATGAGCTAAGCGGCGAGAACTCACGCCTCGATCAAAGTGATACGCAGACGGGAAGCGATGTCAGGGTACCAGTTTTCAAGATCTTCCTGTATACCACAAGCCGAGTTAGATATATGCTAGGTGCGCGTGAGGTTTACGTACCTTGAGGAAGTCATGGAGTTCACCGCTGAGCTCAACGCCAGTCGGCCCACCACCGACGACGACGGTATGCAACAAACGATCAATCTCGTCATCACTCTGATCCTTGAACGCAGCAGACTCAATACCTATATCAAATATCAGCAAAGTTAAACCCCAAAACCAAAAAAGAAAAACGTACAATCCATAATCTGAGTTCGGAGCCGCTCGGCATCATTCAACTCCTTCATAAAACACGAATTCTCCCTCACACCCGGAATCCCAAACGTCTGGGTCTCAGCTCCCACGGCATACACAAGATAGTCGTACGGAATCGTCGTCAAGCTCACACCACCCTTAATGGGCGAATTATCCTCAAACGTAACCGTCTTCTTAATAGGCTATATTCGGAGCGTTAGATATCGTCACGTGATTTGATTTATTACGGGGAGTGGGGGGGAATGATATACTCACGTCAACGGATTGGGCCTCGGCTTCGTAGACGTACACACGGCGACTTTTGTGACGGGTGATGTAGCGTGTGGGCTGGATGATGCTGCGCGAATCGAGGGTCCCGATTGCGACGGATGGAAGGAGGGGGGTGAAGAGGAAGTAGTTGCGGGGAGAGATTACGACGACGTTGTAATCTTCAGTGTCCAGGGACTAAATGGAGATTCAGTTAATATTCGGGTCCGTAAATTTGATTACGTACCTTGAGCATGCTGGTCGCTCCCCAACCAGAGCCCAAAATGACAATCGTCTTCTTTTCGGGGTCGAATGGCTTTTGCTCGCCGGGATGGCGGTCTTTTTGGGTGACATAGTAGAAGACACCGGCACTGGTGATAATGGTGACCAAAGTTACGCGGCCGAGGGTTTGGAGGAATGAGCGCCAACGAGATAAGGGCTTCACCACGATTATGGGGGCAGCTCCGGCGGTGGTTTGGGCATCGGGACCAGACGGAGGGGGAGGAACCTGGGAAGCCGGAGTCGCGAACGAGCGCAATAGAACGGACTGCGTGATACGCGGTTGACGGGCTGCAGCGACTGCGAACCTGGGTACTTGGCGTCGCGCGAGCGCTGCGGCTGTGTGGATACGGGCATGAGCGGCGGCGCATGAAAACTACGCAAAGTACTGACCTCTAGGAAGATGAATCATGGTTTATGGTTTAGGTGGAGATTAGGGTTGGGCTGAAAGGCTGAAAGACGCAGAAGTTTAAGTCTAGAGTCTGAACGAGTCAGCACCGCGGGTTTTGAGGCGTGTGATAATGGTCGGGATCAGCCGTCCGCATCTCGACCAAGCCGTGAAACTCACACAATCGATCCGTCCGAGGCCTGGAGATACGGAGATGTCACTGCCCCGACCTGTCCAGTCTGCTGTCAATGAACGAGTTGACCTTGAGAAAACTCGTGCGAAATCCGGATGCAAATTCTTTCTCGTTCATCCAGGGTTGCGGATGACCTCATCGACCCCTTCCGTCTTCGCCCGATTTGTAAACGCTGACTTTGCATTCGAGCTTTCATTCCTTGATCGTAAATCACTAAAGAACTTGTCGAAGCTGGGGTGGCTGTTCATATTGCTCGAGTCCAATTAAACCCTAATAGGAGGTAGTGATCTTAAACTTACTTTTGCGAGCTCGCCAGACAGGATGGCGTGCGAAGGCAGACCCCGCATTTCAGGTGGGTATATCAGAAAGTAACAATCCACGAATATTAAGGCGGGTTAAACCGAGTTTTCAGGTTATCATGCACTGAGTTACCGGGGCAGGGCATTTTGAATCCGTTCACCAGCGCTAGATAGTGGTCATCAAGGCCACAGAGGACACGGTAGAGAAACAGCGTATCGCGCGAACAGATGATTACGCTACTTATACGCTCTCGCTCGACCATCACCAGCGCGGGCAATCTCGGAATGCGGCCCGCCGGTCCGTCAAACACCCCCGCATACACGAAACGGTGAAACCTACCCAAGCACAAAACAAACAAGAGGTACACTAATCCCTCTAAAATTTTACGAGACGAGGGCGCGCGTGCTTATCACCCGGACTTGTCGCTTTGTTGATGGTAGGGCCGTTGAAGATGATCTGAGCAGTAAGCGCGGGGTCTGCCGCGGATCCCTCGGTCCTCCAATCAACGGAACTGAATACTGCTACGTGCTTGCTATATAGTCCATCTGGATCTCAGAGCCTTGGCTGCCGCTGTCGTTGAGCGGTATTCTAGTCATACCGGCGGCTCTCTTGAGGATGATCATGTATGTCACCTTTTAACCTTGACTTTGTGCTCTTGTGCGCTCTTTGATGGTTTCAGGCGATTTACCCGGTGAAGCATCAAGAGACTGAGGTTTCAACGCCGGCGTCATTCCAACGAGTTCACTAATTCACTATAAAATAAAACGGGACATATCTCGGTAAGGTAGGCTGAGGTACGTTTGCCATACTCAATGATCGATAGCACAACCATGTTTTGTAAAATCCAGGAGATTTTTCACGCCCCATAGATACGATTGTAGTGCCTTCGAGCTTTGAATAACCGCGAGCACAAGTTGAAGGAAGAGGCGATCTCATTAGCTATACGCAGTCACGTCCATTTCAATGCTCTGACCGATTTTCGTACTATTTTACTCCTCGAAACTTATCTAGTGTTAATCATAGCTGCATCGACCATCATCTTTGAGCCAGTAACCTTGTAGTGGATACAAACTGTATGCACCATGGTAGACATCTATCATTATCCCCTATTTAGTAGTCACGTGCTATTCATTAAAGCTTATTTAGTTAGGAGGAGGCACAATAGTTAATTTAAGCAGATAAGCTTCAAGTCATCATAGGAGATGAACGGGATTGAATTGCGATTGAGTTTAGGTAGGTATCCTTTTGTTCTTGATACTCTGCTCATCTCGGAGGTTGCAAATTACTCCCGCTCTCCCGGTATGTCAGCAGTACAGCACCACTGCAATTGTCCTTAGGAGCCTTAAAGCCGCACGACGGAAGGAGTTGTTCGTTGATTCAATTAGCCCTCGCGGCTTTACGACAATGAATATCGTTATCGAAATCGCCTCGGGATTCTCAACTTCGACGTGGGTCGTGGTCGGCGCTGGTCTTGCTTCGATAGCGTATCAAGTGACCAAGCCTAGGAGTTTTATCAGCAAGGTCCCTGGGCCATCTGCTGGGAATTGGGTGACTGGTACGTATTAAAGCCGAGTAGCTGGTGATGCTCAGCTGATCGTTAATCCCGCTATAGGGCATTTTACTAGTATTTTCGCACCCGACGGAGTTTCGTTTCAAGAGAAGTTGGTATCTGAATATGGGAGCACTGTGAGATTGAAGGGTGCTTTCGGGGTAGGCTCAAGCCAAACAATTAAATTTCATTTATCCACTAAAATTGCGTTCACTCTTTCAACCTACGACAGGAGGAATTCATCTACACCATCGATCCTTCAGCCATCAATGCTGTATTGGTGAAAGATAGAGCCAAGTTTGATCGCGCGGAGGGTGACAACTTGTTCGTGTTCGCGCTTCGCTAGCCTGATTTAGTTCTAATCGCCCCGAATAGGATGATGCGCTCCGTGTTTGGAGGAGGGTTGTTCGGGATATCTGGTATGTTTCAGTATTTGCCATATTTTATTTTTTCGGGTTTTAACTCTTGATTGAAGGCGAAAAGCATCGGGTTCAGCGCAAGGTAAGCATGGGTTTGGGAATTGCTTTGCACTTGTGCTTAACTCGCGATTTAAAGTTGTTGAATCCGGTTTTTACTATGAAGGTCCTTCGTGAACGTAAGTCTATAACATGGGTGCGGTAGACAAATCTGATGAGTGTATTAGTGGTGCGAGTAATATTAGGGCCCCACTCTCTTATCAAGCTGATTCATAAAGACATGCTATCTCTGTAGACGCCCATATTCGTTGACATAGCAGAGCAGGTAAATTTGAACCGTACCTTTCCGTAACAATGAATCTTACGCAGTTGGGACATTTAGACATCCAAAGGCATGAAGGGGGAGTTGCTCGCCACAAATTCCCCATCCAAAACCATCGATGTATTCCCCTGGATGACTACGGCGGCTCTGGAACTTGTAGGAGAGGCTGGACTTGGGTATTCGTTCAGCTCGTTTACAGGCGAACGTAATGAATATATGTTGGCAATCAAGAGCCTCGTGTATGTATCGCTGTCATCAGGTCACGGTGGTATTCTCACTCATTTCGCTACTCAGGGGGTGTTTCTTCGAGGCCCTCCCGTTCGTGTTGGTCCTCCCATTTTTCTACAGTCTCGGCACACCTAGATTCCGCCGTTGGGCATTACAGTATATCCCCATTCCTGTTGTTCAACAGCTTCGGCGGGCGGTGGAGATTCAGAATACCCAGGCTCAGGAGGTGTTACGGTCTCGACAGGAGCTTATATCTTCTGGTGTTGATATGTCGTCGGAGGCTGGAAGAGGGAAGGACGTCTTAACACTTCTTAGTGAGTAAAAGAGCCCGGTTCGCTCTAAATTATCGCCGATTAAAGTGCGGTGCCAGTGAGAGCCAACGAGGTTGAGGGGTCCGAGGATTATATAGATCGCCAGGCGATGATTGGACATATGAAGTAGGTGTTCCCAGATCGACATCACGCCCTCGCTTATCACTTATGCGCATATACCCACCACCTAGCGTGTTTATGTTCGCGGGAAACGAAACGACAAGGTACGGAATTCTAGTTTTCTTGTTTCTTTCTAACTTCGTTAATAATACTTCGGGGATTCAGTACCGCACTGTCTCGCATATTGGACATACTCGCAAACCAACAGGGAGTACAGACCAAACTCCGCGACGAGCTGCATGCTTATTTCAAACAACATCCGGCTGGTCTGGACCATGATACTCTGCTCGAGCTCCCATACCTAGATGCAGTCGTTCGGGAGGTTCTTCGTTTGCATGGACCCGTGACTTTCCTCTCCAGGGTGTAAGTCATAATGTTACATCAAGGAGTACGACTCTACTCATCCGTTTAACCCAGAAACCAAGAAGATACGATACTTCCACTACAGTTTCCTATATCCAGTCCAGCAGGGGTGATATCCCACATTCCGATAAAGAAGGGCACCCGAGTTGTCATTAGCGCGCTTATGGCCAACCGGTATAACAGAATCTGGGGGAAGGACGCCGATGAATTTAAGCCAGGCCGGTGGGTCGGCAAGAAACTCGACGAGGTTGTTAAGCCGGGGGGTCATCTGCCAGGGGTTTATTCCTCAACGTACGTGTATTCGACTTTAAGTCTGAGTCACACGCTAGTTAGTTGACTCGATTTTAGGATGAGCTTCGGGGCTGGCCCGACTGCTTGCATGTGAGTATTTTTAGACTTGCCGTTTTGGGAAGTACTCACGGAACGGGTGTGCGATCTCCGCAGTGGATTTAAGGTGCGCGATGAATGCGGCGAACTCGACCGAGCGCGGTGGATCCAATGCGCGCGGTGGATCCAACGCGCGCGGATGATCGCGCATGATGTATGTCCCGAGACTGACTTCTTCATATAGTTTGCATTGCTAGAAATCAGTAAGTTGGCTTGCATGTGGGGTCTGATCGAAGGTATACTGACGAGTGCCGTAATTATCAGAAGTAACCCTTGCCACTCTTATCAAAGACTTCAAGTTTGAGCTGTCTGTTGAACAAGTAGACTGGGAGGTAAGTTAAATATGCAAGTTATTTCTTGCCGTAGCTCTCGCTTAACAATGTTCAGGCAAAGGTTGTGCAGTTTCCATATCTTACGAAAGAGCAGGCGCAACCAGATAAGACACCTAAATTACCTCTACGAGTGACGTGTATGTAATGGGAGCTTGGGGCCACATGCCCGAATCCCCGTGTAATAATTTCCATATTTGTCTTAAAATCATTTGTTAGTTGTACGGCTGCGGGCTAAGACGCCGGAGAAGGAATTTCTTGGCGCCTATCGGGGAATCATCCACATCTGCGCCACTTGAGTCCATGCTTGGGATGCCACTGCCACCATCACAGTTCCCATCAAATTGTGCCGAAATATCCATATCTATGGACCTGGAATGCTGCACGGACTATATTTAGACTCGTGAGCTGCCTATATCTTGCGGTTAGGCGAGCACTGAACCAACGTTATCTCACGACTCTGTAATGTTTGAATCTACTCGTTCGACCCACGCTAGCAAGTCATCCACTAGGAAGATTACGGTAGGTGTTCTATAAGCTGGGTTTTGAGGTATTGATCTGGGTCTGTAGGCATGCCATCAATGTCGGAAGCGCAAGTGAGTTTTATTTAAATCTATAACCTATTCATTCTAACCTGTTACTGTAGAGTGGTAGGTAATCCATTGCTTATGCGTGTCTGCGGTTTGCTTGCTTGCTTGAGTCTGACTCCTAAGTAGAAATGGTAAGCACCAACCGAGACCCCGTTCGTATATCATCTCATCGATTGTTGTTCAAAGCAATGGAGAACAACCATGCTCCAACTGCCAAAAAAGTCATCTCTACACTGTCCGAGTTCATCCCCACCTGAGCCATCTAGAGCCTAACTGCACGTACGACTGTCATCCGGAAACCGCTGAGGATGAAGATTCACAAGGGCTGAGTAGGCTGGAAGCCAGGTTGGGTGAGATATCGAAACTGCTTGGCGATATGGGCATTCCTGATTGATATTTCCAAAGCGGAACTCGAAGGGCTCGTTACGGCCGGAAATGGCAGCGGTACGTTGGCCAGGCCTGGCTTATGATCTATATTAACAGCAACAACAGCGCAATCCGAAGTTCAGCGTGCTCCCTTTTCTGCTTCACCCCCTAGTGATCCATGCATGTGCACTGCCAATTCCTCTGGTTCCCCACCATTTATTCCTTCACCTTCACCTTCCCCTCTCCAACCTGCCGATTGGCCCTCAACACTTCCTCCCAGGCCTCTCGTTCTACACCTCGTCGATCTCTTTTTCACATGTCATCCCAACGCCCGTCGCATCATTCACCGCCCCACCTTCCTCGCGCAACTCCATTGCCCACCTTCTTCCCCCCGTTTCCCGTTTGTCCCACTCCTAAACTCGATCTGCGCAGCCGCCGCCGTATTTTCACCATTTGTGAACGTCGTGGCGTTACCAGATCTGCGGAAGTTCCCAGTAGACGATGTATTTCCGGAGAAGACAAGGCTGGACGAGGGAAGAGAGAGGACATTTGACGAAGAGTGTTTCAAAAATTCTAAGTATGTGTGTATGGAGTGTGCGAGAGAAGGTATCAATTTATTTGGGGTTGTCCAAGGTGAGTGCCTAACAGTGAGGCCGTCACAACGAGACTGATGAGGAGCTCGCGAGGAAGCGTGTGTGATAAACACTTGGTGGGCGTGGTCGTACGTCCATATCTCCCAGGTTCAGAAGTCCGGTGCGCTGATACTTATGCTGTTATCGTTATTGACAGGTGCGGACGATGGCTTGATTTCTGGGCATCGTGTGGCATGGCCACACGCATGTGCAACGCTCTTGGTCTCAACCTGCACGACACACTCGAATGTCCGCTCCCTCAAAGAGCTCGCGAGTCGCTTCTGCTCGGTCCGCCAGAGTCGAATATGGAGGTAGAGTTGAGACGGAACGTGTTTTGGCTAACATATTGTGCGGAGAGGTATTTCTCGTACGTTGGCACTTGGTGTGAGTGTTTTCAATCGGCCTACTTGAAGCGAAATAGATTTTGATGGAAGACGAGAAAGCGTTTGATATTTCTGACGAAGATATCCAGCAGACATTACCAGGCACGCTTGAGGCTTTTGAAGCTGGGGTAAGCCTACAATGTCTTACCCTAAGGCCGGATGAATTAATGTATCGTATCGCTCAGTTCGACGATGGCCAACCTCGACAAAATCTGCGTTCTGGTGATTTGTTCACGGCTCACGCAAGCAATGTAGACGATTTTGGACTATACGTGAAAGGTGCGTTGGCCGTTTGCAGGAAGTATATGCACGTTTCGAGATGTTGAATATATGCGGGTAGGCGCGATGATGCTTTCTAGGGTGCGTATTGGTCTTTGAACCACATCTCATTCAGAACTAACAAGGACCGTAGGCACGAGCTATACAAACACGACATCTCAGAAAGTACGAGACGATTGAAGAAGTTCGGGCATGCTACGAGATAAAAGCCATAGACGCAATGATCGCCTCATTCAGGTCCGACCTATCTTGAATTTGGCTCTTACTACTCTCTAACCGCCATTTTTACAGGTCATCGATAGCCAACGTTCGCTTCAGCCCTACCGACCAATCCCTTCCCTCAGTCGTCTCAAATCTCATCATAGTGCATATAATACCTCATCTGTAAACACAGTCTTCGCCCATCCACACGCCAATATGATACTAACTTTCGGCTAGTGGAACGATGCTCACGCATAACGTTCTAGCAAACTGGATGGACCCAAGCTGCGAATCAGCAAACAAGACACTTGGCGCCGCTCGTTCGGTTTTACAGTACGCAGCTGGGTTGATGGAGAGCTCATGGGACGCTGTGAGGCTTGATAGGATGGCCGGGGTAAGTCGTACGACGGTTGGCCAGTGGACAGGTTTGCTGAAACGTGTGAGCGTAGATGTGTTGGCTGGCCGCGGGGAAGTCCTTACTCGAAGCTCTGAAACATTATCCAGAGAGCCTTGCACCTGGATTAAGAGCTGAAATCAGACTTATTAGGTGAGTACATGCCCCACGTTCGTGCACGTTATTCCGGTTGATTGTAAATTGATGTTTGCAGGAATTCGTTCTTGGTAGCCGGAGGACGCGTGATTTTCTTTTTAAGGCTGCGCCAGACTTTGGATCTCAATATTATAGAACAACTTGGGGAACGAGAAGCTGCAAAGGTATTTCAGGAGTTATAGGGGGAGATAGAGTTGTGCTTGTATATTTATTCGGTTCGTAGGATGTGAGTGACACAAGAACTCCCGCTGAGGTTAATGAATGCATGATTGTACTATTTTGACCGAATTATTATTGATAAACGAGAGTGTCGCGCTATTTAAGCATTTAATAGATAAAACTTCGATGAGGTTGGCCGTACCGTCTTCGACGATCTCTGCGTGATTGTGACCGACTGAAACCCCCCTTTACAGGTACGCTAGACGTGCAGTTTGTGTTCATTGTAAACACGTAAAAAGTGAGGTAGAGAAAATGGATCTACGTATGCTGGTAACACTGGGGCCAAGACTCACCAATTCGGGCATTTGTGAAGTCAATTTTGACCGAGCCACGTTTGGAGATGACAGCTGTATTCTGAGGACTCAGTAGGTCGCCCTGTATGTCAAGGGGAGCCCACATGAGCAACCCAGAACCACCCGCAAGCAAGTATCCATCCGCTTTCAGTACCTAAGTGCTACGTGGGTCGTTTGACGTTTGGCTCGAGTGTGCGGGATTGGCTACGTGTATTGTGTTGGTGGGCAAGCTGGAAGCAACACGTGCACCATCGGACGAGCGAACCCCCGAGTCAACCATTACTGTGTTTCTCTGATTCACCTCGGCGGTGTGGACATCCCATATTCGTATCGTCTGGTCCTTAGACCCAGAGACGATGCGAGTGCAGTCAGACGAGTACGCCACTGAGTTGACAATTCGTGTATGACCCTCGAGTGGCCGACCGATCATCTCACCGGTGTGAGCGTCCCATATCCGTATCGTGTTGTCATCGGACCCAGAGATAATACGGGTGCAGTCAGACGAGTATGCCACCGAGTTGATCGTGTTTGTATGACCTGCGAGCAGCTGGCCGAGCATCTCGCTGATGTGGGCATCTCATATCCGTATTGTTTTGTCGAGAGACCCAGAGACAATACGAGTGGAGTCAGACGAGTACGCCACAGAAAAGACTAGACCTGCATGACCCTCGAGCGGTTGGCCGATCATCTTGCCCGTGCAGGCGTCCCATATCCGTATCGTGTTGTCAAAAGACCCAGAGACGATACGGGCACAGTCAGACGAGTATGCCACAGAGTAGATCGGGTCTGTGTGACCCTCAAGCGGCTGGCCGACCATCTTGCTAGTGCGGACATCCCATATTCGTATTGTCTCATCTGCAGACCCGGAGACGATTCTGGCGCAATCGGAAGAGTATGCCACCGAGTAGATCGGTCGTGTATGGCCCTCAAGCGGCTGACCAATCATCTTGCCGGTGTAGCCATCCCATATTCGTATCATCTTGTCATCGGACCCAGAGACAATACGAGTACAGTCAGACGAGTACGCTACCGAGTTGACTGCGCCTGTATGACTTTCGAGTGGCCCGCCAATCATCTCGCCAGTGTGAGCATCCCAAATCCGTATTGACCTGTCCCGAGACCCAGAGACAATGCGAGTACAGTCAGACGAGTACGCTACCGAGTTGACCGCGTCTGTATGACCCTCAAGTGGCTTGCCAATCATCTCGCCGGTGTGGGCATTCCATACCCGTATGGTCTCATCCCAAGACCCAGAAACAATGCGGGTACCGTCGAACGAGCACGCCACTGAGCAGACTGCGCTTGTATGGCCCTCGAGCGGTTGGCCAATCATGTTACCGGTGTGGGCATCCCATATCCGTATTGTGTTGTCCCCAGACCCAGAGACAACGCGTACACAGTCAGATGAATATGCAACAGAGAACACCATGCTTTGGGCTGAAATAACCGCAAGCGGCGCAGACTCTCGCCTCCTCATCGCCGTTCCAGTTACTTTCGGAATACCCGGCATTCTTGGCGAATAGTGTTTCGAGACCGGCCTGTGTTCTGGCCAAAATGGCAACGCAGAGATATAGATATGAGGAGTGCTACGCGAAGCCGGGCTGGACACGAATGCAGTTACGAACGCCAAAGCGTCCCGAATAAACTGTTGAATGTCGATAGGACAACTAGTCCCCTGGCCGTCCGTCAGAACCTCAGCAACCTCAGCAACAGATAAACGATTGGTGAAATATAGTGACCAGTCCATTCGTCTCTGATATATGCAGCAACGAATACACTGGCCGCAACGCCGCGCGTGCCGAACTCGCAGCGTCCAATCCTAGTAGTCCAGCTATGATGACGATCGTGAGCGGCTCCTGTACACGAGCGACCGTATCCAGCACGCGTTTCATGTTTTCCTTGTCACGCTTCCTCAGACCGGCTTTATCGAACGCCGCGTGCAATATAGTGTCGTACAGCTTGTCGATATCCTCGCTTTCGTCGCCCGATGAGGTCGACGTGTTCAGTACTAGCTTCAGTCGCTCGTCACTTCTCGAGAAGTTGTCGTCTCCAATGTAGCGTACAAGGGTCGCAGCATAGATGAAAAGGACTCCTGACTGGTCAACGAGGTGTTCTAGGTCTGCGGTAGGCAAATCAATGCTCCTGAGTTTGAACTCTAGATAAGTTTTGATATCCTGGCGTACAACCGAGTGCTGGAGGTCGTGAAGATGCAGTATGGACCGAGTCTGGTCGTTACTCGGGTTAAGCATATGGTCGCGGATCTTCGGCTCTGGGCGACTGGTCAGGAAGAACTTCATCGGCAGATTCGAGGCGTGCGAGAGCAAATTTTCTAAGACCCGGCCTACGCCGTTTTGATCAAGGCATTCGTCCAGAGCATCGATAACGACCACAAGATGGGGTACAGTGTCTTTGACCTTTTCCAATGGCTCGGCGATCAGCTGCTTGAACTGCTGCAGGAGCGGCTGATTATGTACTTGTGGATCCAGCTTGGGTACATCGGACAAGGCACGCCGGAACGGAGCAGAGAATAATGCTAGTTGGTACGATATCGAGGGGAAGATACAATTGACGTCGTCACAATCCTTGAGTTGCCGCGAAAAGAAGTAACTGGCAGCCAAAGAGCCAGTAGAGATCAATTGAGCGCAGAAGCTGTCGGCAATGGTGGTCTTGCCGGTGCCAGCCATACCGATTAGCCAGTATACCATCTCGCTCTGCTCGTTGTCGGCCCAGCCTCGCAGTGTTTCTAAGACATCGACGCGGGTATTTTCTGTACACCCCTCCCCACGTACGTTTGCCGACTCTGCTGAAATATACTTCGGCGCTGGAGAGTAAGGAAGGCCATTCAAACGGTTGGTCTATCCAAATATCCGGTTTCGTAAGTAATTATCAATCAAATAATTCGTCACATACCTCGCTTGCTCGTCGACAACCTTCCAAGACTCCATATTCGCATTGCGCTGAACGCTCCTTAGTCTGAGGTGAAACTTTGAGGAATGTGGTCCTTATTGTGAGACGCTCCAGGAGCCTCTGGATCCGTGAATAACACCGCATCACCTCCTCTGCATCGTCTACCACTCCGGCGGCTTGTTGAAATTTGTTTTTCTGTTTCTTTTCCCCCACAAACTCGAGTTCTCGCTCGATAGCCCTTGAAGAAACTGTTAGCACAATGTTCTACCATATCCATTCAGCTTACTTAGTCAAGCTGTCGATACTAGACGTCATCTCGAAGGGCGTGGATCCGCCAAGGTAACCAGAGAGATCGCTAAGAATGGCATCAAGGTCGGTCGCAAGTATTTCGTAGTCTTCGTGATTTCGAGCCGCTCGCTGGACCGAGGTAACACATAAGACACTCAGGTGAGGGACATATTTGGTTGGTGCACGCACCTCGAATATATCGATGCATTCACAGATTCCTCCAAAACAGACCTGAGTGGCGCGAACGCATCAGTGCTCACGCTTACCAGTTGGGCGGATGTCTTTAGCACGTCCTAAGCTGTCTTCTGGGCGCTCTGCCCGGCTCTGGTTGCGGAAGATTCTTTCGGATTTGGGGTGTCTGCAACAGCGGATCCATGATTGTTGCCTTGCCCATCGTCATCGTTGTCTGCCGAGCCAGAAGGCGGCTGTTCAGATGTGCGACCGCGAGGCGGGATACCAAAAAACTTCTTCGCGCCTTTTTAAACTTAGTGCGAAGAGACATCGGAAGAGGACGGTGAGGAAGGGAGATACATGTATTCGGCGCTTATGGCGTGTACAGCCACACTTTTGTTATCTTTGGCGCCCTCAGGGCTCGCCAACACTTCCACCCGCCCAACCAGTCCGCGTTCAAAAGCCGCCTACATCTGCTCCAGCTTCAGCTCGATTCGAGCCTACAGTTAACGAAAGTGGGATTTTCTGGACCACGCCGCCTGCTCCTCTGCATTAATTGACATATGACCCCAGCCACCGCTTTGAAGCTAATATGCATAGGTGCCGTCTGGGAACCTATATTTCCTTTAGCTACCCCGCATCTCGGATTTACTCACCGGGCTGTGAGCATTGAACACCAGAGTTAATCCTGCTTCGTTGTCTTAAAAATATTGACGTATTGCGCGGTCAAGAGTGAAAAAAGAACTTTAATAAATGGACTGGGGCTCTGAATGCTCTAGGTCGAGGGGGGGGGGGTTGAAGTACCTACTAGTCACCCCGAAGTCCTGAAGAGAACCAACACCTTCGCTCCAGAGCAATGTTGTCAAGTTTGGGGGTAACGATCGTCGCTTCAACCACAACGACCGCATGAACCGACGGTCTATTTTAACTTTCGAGGTAGGCTAAGTGATATATGGAAATCATTCCAGATTATATCAATGCTGATCTAGGGTACTCCGGAATGTTCACTACCTTGAAGAGCAACTTGAGCCACCCCCTAATCCGGAGCACTCCGGAGCCGAGGCGGATTTTGCAAAGAAGGATTTTCGGCGCTTATCGAGTAGATCCCCGAGTCCAACACAGCGCCCGTCAACTTTGTGCCGAAGTATCCATATGTGTCATCCTGGAGTATCGCACGTACTATAATTAGATTCTCGCGCGAGGTATATATTGCGCTTGAGCAAGTCTCGAAACTACATCTTCTCACGAGTCAGCAATGTCCGGATCTGCTCAGTCAGCTGGTGCTGCGGGGTCGTCCGCTAGAAAGATTACGGTAAGTATTTCACAAGTTGCGTTTCGAGATATTGATTTTTGTCTGCAGGCGTGTCACCAGTGTCGAAAGCGTAAGTGAGTTCTATTTCATCGTATTGTGATACACTTGTCTCTAACTGAATGTTGTAGGGTGGTAGGTAACAGTTGATTTATGGCCTATGGTTTTCGTGATTAATGGCGTTTACCTTATGAATAGAAATGGTAAGCACCAACCTCGACTCTAATTATATATAGTTTCATTGAATTGTTATTCAAAGCAACGGGGAGCGACCATGCTCCAACTGTAGAAAGAGCCACCTCTACACTATCCGAGTTCATCCTCACCTGAGCCACCTCGAGCCTAATTGCACATACGACCACTATCAAGAACCTGTTGAGGAGAATGACGTTTCGATGCAGGGACTGAGTAGGCTGGAAGCTAGACTTGGTGAGAAACTGTGGGTGCTGCGCAACGCGAACTTTCCTAATTGGTATTTCCAAAGCGGAACTCGAAGGACTCGCCAAGGCCGGAAATAGTACCGGTATGCTAGCTCGGTCGACCTTCGATGTATCTCACTGACAAAAGACAACCCGTAGGCCAACGTACACAAGTCTCCGTTTCACCTCTGTCCGATCCGTACACATATACGCCTGATCTCTCTAGTTCTCCACCACTTTTCCCCAAACCCTCGCCTTTTCCACTCCAAGCCTCCGACTGGCCTTCAACGCTCCCTCCCAAGCCCCTCGTCCTACACCTCGTCGAGCTCTTTTTCGCATCCCACCCTAACGCCCGTCGTATCATTCACCGCCCCACCTTCCTTGCACAGCTCCTCTGCCCGCCCTCTTCTCCTCGCTTCCCATTTATTCCGCTTATTTA
>JANWGL010000807.1:0-12297 GCA_025200755.1 Ceratobasidium sp. C01
GGCTCGCCAATCATCTCGCCAGTGCGGGTGTCCCATATCCGTATCGTCCTGTCGTTAGATCCAGATATAATGCGTGCACCGTCAAACGTGAACGCCACCGATCGGACCGCACCCGTATGACCCTCGAGCGGCTTGCCAATTGCCCTGCCAGTGTGGGCATCCCATATCCGTACCGTCCTGTCCGCAGACCCGGATATAATGCGTGCGCGATCAGACGAGTATGCCACCGAAAGGACCTCGTCTATATGACCCTCAAGCGGCTCGCTGATCATCCTGCCAGTGTGAGCGTCCCATATCCGTATCGTCTTGTCCAAGGACCCAGAGGCAATGCGAGTGCAGTCGGATGAATAGACTACCGAGATGACCGTGCCTGTATGACCCTCGAGCGGCTCGCCGACCATCTTGCCGGTGCGTGCATCCCATATCCGAACTGTCTTGTCACTAGACCCAGACACAATGCGTGCACCGTCAAACGAGTATGCCACCGACCAGACCCGGCCTGTATGACCTTCGAGCGGCTCGCCGATCATCTTGCCGGTGTGAGCATCCCATATCCGTATAGTGTTGTCCCCATGTCCTGAGACAATGCGCGTGCCGTCAGACGAACATGCAATAGAATACACCCGACTAGGAGTTGTGAGGATAGCAAGCGGCGCGGACTCTCGCCTCCTCATTGCCGTCCCAGTTACTTTCGGAATACCCGGCAATCTCGGCGAGTAGTGTTTCGAGACTAGCCTATGCTCAGGCCAAAACGGTAACGCAGAGATGTAGATATGAGGAGTGCTGCGCGAGACGGGGCTTGACGAGAACGCAGTGATGAATGCTAGCGCATCCCGAGCAAGCTGTGGAATTTCGATTGGGCAACTAGTCCTCTGGCCGTTTATCAGAACCTCAGCAATGGACTCATAGATCAACAACTTACCTGGGACCATGCCTGCACCCGGTACAAGCTTCCTGCGCCAATATCCATACACCGCTTCAGGTTTAGAACCTCCATCCATAACAACAACCGCAATGACAAGAATTCCCGTAGTGCATCAACGAGACCGTTCGAGTGTTCCGCCAGCTCTAGATGAGCACCAAAGTATCGGCAAGCATAAAACAGCTCCGGAGATATCGCCTTCTTGATCCTCTGGCCTATATCAGGCACCTCGTCGTCAAATAAAAACGATGACTCAAGACCGCAGATGTTGAACGGCGGGTCTACAGCGCCGATGAGATTGAAGCATCGCTCGGCCAGCAGCGCGTTGTGCTGACGTTCGTCGCAGTAGAAACCGTCTGAACGATCTCGATGGAACAAGTAGTCTGGCAACGACTGGTGAAACCGAGTCACTAGCCCATCCGTCTCCGATATATGCAACAACGAATATAGTGGCCGCAACGCTGCGCGTGCCGATCTCGCGCTGCCCAGCCCCAATAGCCCCGCGATGACGTCCACTGAGAGCGGCTCTTGTGCGCAAACAACCGTATACAGTACACGTTTCATGTTTTCCTTGTCGCGCTCGCCTAGACCGTCTTTCTTGAACGCCGCCTGTAATATAGTGTCATATAGCCTGTCGATCGCCTTGCTTTCGTCGTTCGATGAGGAGGTCGACGTGTTCAGTACCACCCTCAGTCGCTCATCGCTTCTCGAGAAGTTATCGTCCCCAATGTAACGTACGAGGGTAGAGGCATAAATGAAAAGCATGCCTGACTGGTTGACAAGGTGCTCAAGATCCGCGATCGCCAGGTTGATACGCCTTAGTTTGACCCCCAGGTAGGTTCTGATATCCTGGCGCACAATCGAGTGCTCGAGCTCGTGAAGATGAAGTACAGGAGCGTCGCCTGGGTCAAGCATATGGTCACGGATCATCGGCTCTGGTCGACTAGTCAGGAAGAACTTCATCGGCAGATTCGAGCTGTGCGAGAGCAACGTTTCCAAGACCCGGCCCACGCCGTTTTGATCAAGGCATTCGTCCAGAGCATCAATGACGACCACAAGATCGGGCATAGTGTCTTCGACATTTGCCCAAGGCCCGGCGATCAGCTGCTTAAATTGTTGTAGGAGCGGCTGATTATGTGCTTGCGGGTGCAACTGGAGTACATCGGATAACGCATGTCGGAACGGAGCAGAGAACAGCGCCAGTTGGTACGCAATCGAGGGGAAAATTCGGTTGACGTCGTCGCAATCCTTCAGTTGTCGCGAGCAAAAAAAACTCGCGGCTAGTGAGCCAGTCGACATCAGCTGAGCGCAGAGGCTGTCAGCGATGGTGGTTTTGCCGGTGCCAGCCATGCCGTTCAGCCAGTATATCTTCTCAATTTGGTCGTTATAGGCCCAGCCTCGGAGTGTTTCTAAAACATCGACGCGAGTGTTTTCCGTGCATCCCTCCCCACGTACGTTGGCCGACTCTGCTGAAAGGTACTGTGCCGCTGGAGAGTGAGGAAGACTATTTAAACGGCCGGTCTATCCAAACATCCATTTTCGTGAGCAAATGTCACTCAAATCATTTGTCACATACCGTTGCCAGCTCGTCGACAATCCTCCAGGACTCCATATTCGCATTACGCTGAACGACCGTCAGTTCGAGGTAAATGTCTGAGAAACATAAATATGACCCACCACGAGACGCTCCAAGAGTCTCTGTATCCGCGAATAACACCGCATCACCTCCTCTGAATCGTCTATCCCTCCGGCGACCTGTTGAAACTTGTTTCTCTGTGTCTTTTTTTGCACAAACTCGATTTCTCGCTTAATACCCCTTCGTCAAAGGATCAGTGCGATGTTGTGCCATATTCATTCAACTCACTTAGTCAAACTTTCGATACTGAGCGTCATCTTGGGGGGCATGGATCCGCTGAGGTATCCCGAGAGATCCTTGAGAATACCGTCAAGGTCGGTCGCAAGTGCTTCGTAGTCCTCGCGATTTTGAGCTGCTCGCTGGACAAAGGCAAAACATCAGAAACCCAAGCGGGAGCCACATTTGGTTCGTATATACCTCGAATATGTCGATGCATTCGGTGATTCCTCCAACCACGGACTTGAGTGGCCCAAACGCATCGGCGCTTGCGTTCAACAGTTGGAGAGACGTCTTTAGCACATCCCAAGCTGTCTTTCGGGCACTTTGCCCGGCGCTAGGTGCGAAGGAATCGTTCGGATCTGGGGCGTCTACGACAACGGATCCATGGTCGCCGCTATGCCCATCACCATCGTTGTCTACCGAGGGGGAAGGTGGGCCCTCAGGCGTGCGATCACGAGGCGAGATACCAAAAAGCTTCTTCAGGCGTTTTTTAATCCTAGTACGAAGAGGCATTGGAAGAGACGGACGAAGGAGAGAGTGAGGAAGGGAGGGTATATATACACATCGTTTGTCTAGGGCTCGAGTGACAAACGCAACGAGGCAGCCAGCAGGCGATCCACGTGTGGCGTGTACAGCCATACCTTTGTTACCCTTGCCGCCCTGAGAGCCTCGATCACGCAGTTGGGCAAGATTTCGATCATCTCCAACCAGATTTCAACACGACCATCACCACCAACGTAAATCCCAGCGCACAGAGCTATAGCCTCGTTGAACGTTATTTTATTATAAGCTCAATCTACCTAGCCGCCTTCTCTAACCTCGCCCTAGACGGCTCTGGTATCGCCCGCTTAGACTATATCTTAGATATAGAAACCCGCCGCACGCTACCCACTCAAAGTCAGACTGCACCAAGGCACAGTCGCAGAGCTCTTCCACCACGTAATGCGTGCTCTCGGCTCCGGTCGAGGTCCAAACAGCGCCGCTCCAAGATCATCCACGAAACACGCCGAGAACCGCAGTTTCCCTACCCCCCGTGCTCGACCGAGGTCGAGCAGCCTATCGTGCCTACTCGCATATCCCCATCAGCCGACGTGAAGGAATTGACATCGCGCGATACGCATCCTATGACCGTGCTTCTGGGGTGATTGGGCGAGGCGGGGGCTATGAGGTTTACGCGACGCGATGGAGGTGCGCCCGCGCATTCAAACGAGGCTGCCTCCAACGTGAGCAATGTTAATGGCGAAGCGAGGAAGGAAGATACTGTTGTAGCAAAGTAAAGTGTTGGATGCTCCAGTGCCGATTCATGGACACGAGCGCCAACGGGGTGGCAGATAGAAGGAGCGAACAGGTAAGAATCGTCAGATTATGTTGATATGTCCGCCTATGGAGGTTGTGTTTAGACTACGCCTAAGGTGTGGTCGACAGGACTCCTACCACTCTCCCCGGATATCCGAGACCGTACTGCGGTTCATTCAAATGCGGTATGGGACTTCTTGTTCTGGATTTCGGTGTGTTCTAACGCGACATCTTGGCCTATAGTTGTAGAACTATCCCCGAGGAGGATACCCAACCTGGCTCCACCGCGGTTGAGATGTCTCCCAATGATCGTTCAAGTCCTCCCGCCCTGGGCTCCCTAAACCTCCCACCACCGATTGATCCGCGTGGCCAGACGGCCGTTGCGTTCGAGTTCGGTGCGGGAGCGAGTCTTCACCACTCGCGACGCTTAGACCTCTCATCTTCAACCTCATTCGCAGACCGTACACCCGACCCGCAGCCCTTCACCAAAGCTTATTGGCATTCACTTCAGGGGTCAGAGATAAACACGAGCGCGGAACAATACGCACAACTTGATTCGGACGGTGACTCAAGGTCTCCGCGATTAGCGATTAGGATTCCCCAGAGTTTCTCAAAACTGTACGTCCCTTTTGCTTTGTCGTGGCTGGAATTCAACGCTTACCTTCGTCATTTTCATAATATTAGCTTAACATATGCGCAAGACCTACTCGAATTCGATCGTAAACACTCGACCATATTCTTCGGCGAAGCTCAGCACAAGGAACTGGAACGGGATGGCTCATATCGTTGGGTTGTCGAGTGTGGATATATTCGATTGTAAGGGTTCAGTTTAGTCTTGCAGTCGCGCATATGGTTTTGGAGACGTTTGGAGGATTCACCGAGTGAGTTTTGAATACAGCTGTTAAAGCGGTAATACTGACCAAATGACTATAGGATCAGTGGTATTTCGATCCATCAGGTGGTTTCCTGCAATGGGGAGACAATATCTGGCAGCCGGAAAGGTTTACAAGAAGTACGTGCCAAGGGGTCCAACGATCGTTACTGCTTCTGAGACTCTCACCGCCAAGTTGGTCCAATCTCACGCCTCAATTATATTTATCGCCTGACGTCCTCCTAATGGCATGATGAAGAACCGTAGCGACATTACTTCGAGACCGTGCTCACATTAACCCGAGATAGGACGCTCATGAACGATGCCCCCCTACCCTCACTCGATCCGATGGAAATTTATAGGAATCGTACGAGATGAACCCTGCGGGCCACATCGCCTCTGTGTGTTCTGGTGATTACTTCGGAGGTATTGCCCCGCTAAAGAACGCAGGCGGGCTAAACAAGTGGTTCACGGACACCTCTGTTGTGTTCAAGTTAATAGAGCTTATTGACTAGGTGAACCGAACGAGATGGAGAACGACTTGATGATCATGTACGATAGTAGTGTATTTACTACCGTTTTTATATTATTTCGCCTACGTCCCACCGCCTCTGTTTGGACATGTGCAGGGCAAGAACGATATGGCTTTGCCCAAGCGCCGAGTACCCAAGGATGTTGCAACCGTCACTCAGGACCCTCTCGTCACCGGCAAAGCTTGTAGGCTGGCGCCAAGAGCATAGTACTCGACCTGTTTTCAGATGGCGGGGTCTCGATCAGCCAAGCTCGGGATTTTGCCTCAATTAATCCATAAATGGTATGCGTCGCCGATCATGATGACAATCACGTGGGTGCGCTGATTGATGTCCCGACTCGGACTCGACCACAACATTACCCGTCCGTTGCCTTGGTTTTGATCCCTGATGAGATTACCGCGAAAACCCGAATCTGCCCTTATCTGTCACTCAACGCGAACCATCTGGAGAGCAGTCTCTATAGAGAGAACCGGGTTTTGTGAGGATACCGGCCAAACAATTCACGGCGACGGAGGATCGCCGCCAGCTGGTGATTTACCCCATCCGAAATTCTCGAGAGTGAGAGGTATCGTTAGGAAATATGTCTAGCCGTCCACGAACTCCTCTCGAATCCTCTTTCACTCTTTGGTCGGTGGAGAGTGTCTATAATGTGGCCCACTATCTCGATCCCATTCGCTTCGATTGTAGTTTACTGACAGCTAGGGCATAGTAAGTAGTTCTCCTCTCCTCGCTCAATGATAGCTTACGCTCGTACGTCTGTCTTTTAGACATCTCCTACAGAACGATATTGGATCAGGCGACAAGTCATGCGTCACCACGAGGTTCGATCCGGTCCTAGCCAATCGTTCCATTGGATGACGCACGCCCTTGCGAGTGGCCTTAAACATGGAGGGAGGAAGGGAGGTTCCACGACCATCACTAGCTCTGCCACCATTATTCGGCTCAACTACTCGATGGGCGGGCATTTTACGACTATTATTTCCCTCGGCACTGACTGGGCGGATTGCCACGCGGTATAGATCTCGAGGAACTGCGTACTTGTGCTCTCAACCACTCTTGATATTAGTCTCCTTTATCCTCCGATCGGGTTTTCATCCACGGGTTGGTCGTCAGCATTCTGTCATTACTATAGATGCTCCCGTTATGCTCGAGGTACTTGGTAAGTCGAATTTGATGTTTAGCCTTCTTACGCAATACACTAATACCTAGTTGCAGTTTGTTTCAAGCGCAGGATGGACTCGATGTGAGGAGACTGTCCCATCCCTAGATACTCTTCGGGCCAAAACCGGCCAACACCCGAATGGTCGTTGCAAATCCTAACGCTGTTCGCGCTTCGAGCCCGCCCAATGTTCCCTTCAAACACTGGTCCTAGCGCGTCTGTGTTTGGTATATAACCCCAAGAGCACCGGTGTATCAGGTACGCTTATTGATCCATACGCATAGTACGATACTAACGCATGCTGGCTTCGGTAGCGTGGGGGCGAAGATCATTACTGGTTTCGTCAACTCTATTTTAGTCCCCCAAGATTAAAGTCAAGGACTCTCTAATGAGTTGTCGGACTACCCCCTCCTTTTCACCCGCCCCAAAACTTTCGGTTAGACGTAGCTCAATGTTGCGCTAGCGCTAGCTCTCCTCAAGCCTGCGATCACCAAGAGTGAGACCTGTTCTGTCCGTGCTGCCCACTCTCTACTGATCAATATTTGTACAGCTCAGGCGCTGAAGTAGCGTTGCGACGTGTGTTTGGTACAAATGGCGATTTTCGCCGTTCAGTCTGTACTCACCAAACTCAAATTACTGAACGTCGAGTACCTGTGAATACGAGGGACAGCCATAAGGTATACATGGCTAGTTGTGAGCGCGTCCGTGCGTTCGAATACTTGTTGTAATTTATTCTGACAACGGGTTACGGGTCTTCCTCGTCTTGATCTTAATTTGCGCTGATGCGACACCTTTATCCAGAGCGACATGGTCATCTTCCAGTACGGACACTTAACGAGGCACACCACGTTTAATAGGTTATCCGCGACGATTCAAGACGCTCCGCCTAGATTTTCTCAATCCGCATATAAGTGTTGGTCGTTTTGTTTTCTGGCGCAGCGCATTGCGCTCAAGCTTCCATTGCGAGTGCAGGGTCTCATCCCTCGTAACGCTGGTACGTCTCCTCAATCCCACTCGCAAACCACACAACGAACTTATAACCTTCAATATAAAAGTTATACGCATTCACCCAAGGCGGATCGGGGAATGAATGCCAAGGATACACACAACCTGATCTGGACATCGAGTCGAGTTTTTCATCAGTAGGCTTGTCCAGAACTTCGTAAGCCAGTACGTTCTTTTCACTTTAGAGTCAGTGCATAAATTTATGGTTTTCGTGATATCAGCGTGAACTTGAGTGTTTCAAGTATGCACGAGTGAGTTCGACTACGAATTATCCGTACCATTCTCGGGCAAGGCTCAACGCAGGGAGCGTGAATATGGTCTTTCATTATCCAGCTATCAGGTGTGTATTCAATTCGTAAAGAGAGGTTCGGTTTATTCATGCGGTCGTGTACGATGTATTTTGGATGGTTGGACGCTTCCGCAGTGAGTTCCGAGAGAGCTTGTAATAAAAATGCTAACCAAACGACGACCAGCGTAGTGATATTGGGATCAACTAGACTCGTTCCGCAACTGTCGACGCGGCTAGTCAATCGCTAGCATCTAAGCTCTGCGTTGAGTAGTTTATTACTCACCATTAATCTTCATTCATAGCGTCCCGTCCGAAATCTGTCTCACGATTCTCGTTTTTGCTGTAGGGGCTCAAGCCCGAAATTATCTTCCGCGATGCGCGCCTCGGCTCTAGTCCAGGGCTGGACGGTGCTTGCTCACGAGCAGTCACAAAACAATTTTTGTGATCCACAGGTAATTTTTTTTCTTTTGACATGTTCGAGTATTGAGCTTACTTTCTTGAGGAGGTTAGGGGTGTGGTGGACACCTCACATGATCATTCCCCTCGAAAAACCAAAACCGGCGACCACGTTCCATAAGCCACCCGACGATAATTTCAACCATCCCCGCCTCGAGCCCCCTGAATTTCCGGACAAGGACATGATATACACCACTGGACACCGTATCGCGGCTATGTGCCCAGCAAAGCAACGGGTGTTCATCGCTAGTGATGTTTGTTTGCCTCTCGACCGCCAGCCAAGTTTCAAATATTCAACTTCAATTTTTGGTCCAAGGGCCACGCGCGCCCGCTTAAGAACTCTAAGGTGAACGATACGCAACACTTGATTCGGATGTCGACTCGAGTTTATCGCGGGTGGGCTCCCGTGAGTTCCCCAAGACTGTACGACCCTCTGCCATTCTTCTTTATTCATGCCTACTTTCGTGCTTTCGAAACTTTGAATTCAGGGCCGCATATATGCGCAGCATTTGATCGAACTCAACCTCAAGTTCTCCATGGTATTCTCGGGCGAGGCTCAACAGAGGGGAAACGGACGGGATATCTCATGTCGTCGGCTTGTCAAGTGCGAATCCACTCCGTTTAGACGGATTTAGTTTACCTATGTGGTCGTGCACGGCGCATCTTAGATATTCAGAAGATTGAGCAGGTGAGTTTCGAGGGTGATCATGAAACAGAAATGCTGACCAAATGAGAGAGGTGTGGTGGTATTGAGGTCTACTAGGCGCCTTCTAGTATCGTCAACGCGATCGGTCGCCAACATTCGTGCTTATCGCTGAACAGGTTGGTATCCGGTACTAATTATCATTCGTGCTGTAAATACTTATCCTTGTCGTGACTGAAACCACTCTCACACCTCGTCCTCCAGATCATTATCAAGTGTGCCGACGCACGTCCCCTCAAGATCCGGAACATCATTCCGTCAAATGTCCACTAAGCGGTTCGCGTCTTTGCTAGAGGTGCCAAGGACGCCGTTCGGAGAGCGGGTTTGCAAGGCTTGGCAGCGCTCGAGAGGCCGAAGGATTCCTTGAGCAGTACTCGTCAAACGACGCAGTAGTCAAAACGATTTTGACATATATTATCAGGTTACTTAGTTCGAGTTGTCATTTCAGCTTCCTCTCTCGTCGGACGTACCTTCAGTACCTTGCTGGCGAAGTCTGCTGGAAACTATATCAACATTCCTTTATAGCTGCGCACCCGTTGGCCTAAGGTCATGAACAACGGCCCCACCTCGCCCCGGTTATATGACGGATACCTATACAAATTGTCGAGAGGTACTTGGCATGCCGCCTTTCTATCGGGCCCACTGATGGGTACGCCGGATTTATTGCTCCACTGCTGGATAAGTGGTTCATGGCTAACTTAGTTGCGCTCAGAATGGTGGAACATCCTGACTAGGTGGATTATTTGAACCAGGACGCGGTCGAGTAAATATGTACCATAATAATACTATATTACGTGATTCTCAAGTCTCTCGCTTGCGCTCCGACGCCTTTCACAGATGCGCGCCCAGCGGGGCCAGTTTAGCCATGCTAGAGCACCAAGTACCTGGGGCAACGCAAACGTCACTCGGAGCCCGCTCATCACCGACGTAGCTTACATGAGAATGCTCGAAGCATAGCTCACTTCACTCAAGGGGGTTGCACCCCGGGGACCACCTGGAATTCGTTCATCCTGGTTTTAGTGGCATAGGACGATCGGCACCGGGACAACAGTGAATGGAATGAGGCACCGATCGTGATTACGGCCACGCGGGTTGATCGAGGTCCTGAATTTAGCTTACACCCGATCGTAGGCATCGCCGATCTTGGTGGAGCAGTCTCGATCACAACATCTTCGAACAAGGTTTGATCAACTTATGTGTCCACTCGTTCTTCAACTACCATCGCCATTACCACTAACGCCTTTCTCAACGATTGGGTTATATGGTCCCCCGAGCGTCTATTCAAAAAGGCGACCAAATGCACATGGCCGCGTTCTACGACCTTCCCAGTTGGCTCCAACTCGTTCGCTCGGAGACGCAACGGTCCCCGCCGGGCCCACCACGTTCGATAGGGTTTTCAACGATTGTCTCAGTCACCTCGACTCGAGTCCCCGGATTCCCCGGACTGGTAATCGATGCACACGATCAGACACCGCGTTGTATTCAAGTACCCAGTGGAGGAGTGCGTGTTCTTAGCCGGCGAGGCTTGTACACCCCACCGGTTTCAGGCACTTATCTTCAATTCCTGGCTTAACAGGCTACGCGCGTTCGCCAAAGGTGGGCTAGGGCATGAACGTCCGCATCAACGATACGAAAAATCTGATTTGCGTGCGGTTGGAATTCTTTGCGAGTGGGCCCCTTGGAGCTCCTCAAGACTGTATGTCCCTCTCCGATTTGTTTATTCACCGAATCCAACACTTATCTTTACAATTCTTGAAATATTACCCATATATGCGCAGAATTTGATTGAAACTTGACCTCAAGTTCTATGTGGTATTCTCGGACGAGACTCAGTTCGGGGGAAAATGGACGAGGTATCTCATCACCGGCTTGTCAAGTGCGAATCTACTCCACTTTAAGAGATTTAGTTTATATATGCGATCGCACACAGTGGATCCTAGACACTGGGAAGTTTTAGCGGGTGAGTTTTGAGGGGAGATCGTGAAATAGCACTACTGATCAAATGGCGAGGGTGTGTTCGCATTGAGATCTACCAGGCGCCTGCTGGGATCGTCGATGCCACTCCCCTGTCGCCGGCATCCAAATTTATTACTCCACAGGTTAGGATCCGGTACTAATTTTCATCCGTCCTGAAGTACTTATTCTTTTGGTGGCTGAAATGGCTCCCGCGCCTCATCCTCCAGAATACCATTCGATTCGCCGACGCACGTCCCCCCGGGATCCAGGATACATCCCGTCCGATATCCGCCTCGTGATCCTCGTCTATGCCAGAAATGCCAAGAACCCTACTCAAAAGGTGCGTTTGCGGACCCTAATGGACAAGTTCGGGAAGCCCGTAGGGATTCTATGGGTGGTAAACGCTAAAAGGCGCGGTACCCACCACACTCGAGATTTATATCGTTATGCTAGTCTAGATCTTCGTCCCAACTTCCTCTCTTTACCGCCAGCTGCCCATTGACGAAACCCGCTGGAGGCAATATCGATATTCCTTCGCGACTGTGCACACATCAGCCCAAGGTAGGTCTTCATAAATAACAACACCGTCCCGTCCCAATTATCCTACGGACGCTTGTACGAACCGTCAGGAGGTACTCGGCGTGCCGCATTGCCGTTGCGCGCGCTCATAGATACACCAGGTTTGCCGTTCTACTAAGAACATACGCAAGCTGGATGTGTAGTTTATGGATACCTTAGCTGCGTTTATCGCGTTGATATGTCCAGAAGATGCGGATTAAACGATCCAAGGAGAGCCCAGCGAAGATATGTGATAACAACAATAGAGAGTTTGCGAGCCAATTGCTATTTGATTAGTCAGGTTGCGAAACACGTGACTAGTTCTACTCCAGTTCTACTCGTCGGCCATGACCCAGAGAGTTCAAACAACTCAATAAGCTCCGGAAAATGAATTCAAGTGTCTCAGGGGATAGTATAGGTTGTGATGCAACCCCAAAACCTACCGAAAACTCCCCTATCTAGAGCCTTAAACGGGGGGTGCAGTGAGAGTAAAGATTGGGCAGGGCGGATTTGCTATTTTTTCTTGTACCAAACATCTGATGTGGTGTTTGTTCAATATGAATATCCATTGACAATGATCTATATGGGCAAAATCCCCGTTTAACGAGTCGCCGAAAGTAGAACTCAAGTAGAACTAGTCACGTGTTTCGCAACCTGACAAAGCAAATAGCAATTGGCTCGCAAACTCTCTATT